>LKNJ01002395.1:0-62836 GCA_002120245.1 Maccullochella peelii | reverse complement strand
ATGTTCTGTGCTTGGACCACTTTTATTCACCTTATATATGCTTCCTTTAGGCAATATTATTAGGAAGCACTCCATAAACTTTCATTGTTATGCTCATGATACCCAATTATATTTATCGATCAAGCCAGATGAAACCAATCAATTATCTAAACTTCAAGCATGTCCCTCTCCATCTGTACACACTCTTATCCCATTAATGCTTGTTACTAACTTGACTGCTTCCCTTTCCCATAGTTGTGTGCTTTCTCTCCTCTCTCTCTCTCTCTTTTTCTGTTGCTTTCTGCAGTTATTTCTGACTCCAGAGCTGTAGAGTCTGCATCTATGGTTGCAGGCCACCTGCTGCCCCCGTGTTCCACACGCTGCTGCTATAATTGTTATTATTATTATTGGTATCATTATTAGTTTTATTCCTATTAATATCATTACCACTACGATTATCATTACTATTACTTTAAATCTCTATGTGGAACTTGCATTGTGCTACTGGATGTTCTCTTTCTTCCTGCTCTCTCTCGCTTAACAAATCAAGGTCTAATTCATTTTCCAAAACTTTCAACCACATCTCATGGTTGCTAAGTTTGAGCATTATAATTGTTTTGGAAATCAGGAAGTTGGATCTTGTGTTGAGAACATTTTGTCAAGCAAAAATCAGCATGTTCATTATGAACATTTCAGCATGCTGACATTAGCATTTTGTTCAAAGCAGCACAGTGCCAAAAACTACAGCCTCACTGAACTGCGAGTGTGGATGTGAGCTCTTCCATTTCTATATCTATGTTTGGTAAAGAAACACTATGTAAAAAGACAGCTTTATACTTGTTAGTAGGCATTTTGGGGTTAGGGGTTAGGGGTTAGATTTAAAGAGTTTGCAGTATTCATGCTAAGCTAGGCTTAACATGTCAGGACCTATCACTGTACTATAGATGAGAATGACATTTATCCTCATTTATTTATCTGGGTGATCATATATTTGTCAGACACTTCCTTTAACATCATGTTCAAAGCTATGTAACACAACATCTTCTAGAACCTGCAGCAACACAATGCATACATTTTTAGCACTAGTGGGAATTAGGAGGCCTCCCTCTAACAGTCTTAGCGTCTTGCTGTGCCTCCTGAGGTACACGGGACAAGAAAAGAAAAGCTCTGCTCCTCTGCTTCCACTTACAGATCTGCACGCACCTCACATTTCCATCATCTGTATTGTCTTTGTGCTGTGTGCTCTAAATGTGAACCCTGGGCTTGCTTTATTTCTCCCAGTCTAATCTAATGAGCATCATCTCTGTCTGGGGATGCTGGCTGAGGCTCTCAAGTCTCCTTTGTGTGGCTGGACAGGTGTCTAACAGAATGATGAATGACCCTGTTTCTCCCAACATAATTGGCTCCTTGCTGTTTGGCCTTAGACTGGCTACATGTCTGCTGGGCAGTCGCCTCCATCTGTCAATCACCAACCTGCTGCTGCCTGGCTGGACCTCTGATAGCTATGCTAATGTACAGTCCTTGCACCCCATTGGCTGAACCTGCGCTGGTCCAAGCTAATCCATTAAAGCTGTGACAGTAATAATCTCCCCCCAAACACAGGGTTCCCAGTGTGCTAAACGTTATTTGACCGTTCCTGTCACGTTGGTGCTGCCAGGCGCACGGGTGAGGTGATGGATGAGCCCAGCCTTGGCCCGCTCATTCATCACCTGCTGACTTGTGTTTGTGTGCTGTTTCAATAATTTAAAGGTTTCTGTGATTTTTGATTAGTTTCAATTAAGACGTGTCCACCCACAGTCATTTGACTGTTGGAACTGTAAAGTCGTTTTTTGAGTGAAAGCCCATCCTTTCTTCATTTGTACTAAGATAAGACTCATACATTGTATGAATGTTATTTTTGATAGGAGTAGATGTTTATGTGATGAAATATCAATGGCCGGGGCTCAAATGTTCTGACAAGCAATAATGCCAAGTGGACTGGCTGACGTGTTTATGTTTGGGAGTAATTGCACTGGCTCACAGTGATAGATGTAATCAGCATCAAATGGCTTCACCTGACAAGACCAAATATACAGCATGTGCACTCTGCAGCACACCCATTAAACTCCACTGGTTTATTTTGCTTTCTCTTTCAGCAGCTGTGGATGGACGATCACGCTGCTCCCTTCATAGATTCATAGGCACAGTCTTCCAACCTGTGAAGGAATCTTTTTACTTATTTGAGATGCAAGTTAAAACCTTGTGAACCCCAGAGCGAGTTTGGTGTGCTTGTACTTGAAAGATCTAAATGTGTTAGTCACATTGACATTTAAAGATACAAATTAGATTCATAAGACTTATCCACATAAACCATGGATCCTACTGAGGGCGATAATCTTTAATAATGGCTCACAAATATTTTTTTCACACTTAAATGCATATTTTGCCAAACATTCCTATGTACTGTCATGGTCACAGGTTGGCATTTGTCATTTTTGATTGGTTGTCAATCTTAAGAGGGCGGGTCTTACCTAATATGAGCCTTCCAGAGGGCAGATGCCAAAGAGGCGAGAGTAGATGTCACGGCTCCGCCGTGTTCATGATTGTCCCTTGTGTTTCTGGTGTTTTCCCCTCCCCCTTGTGTCCTGTGCTGTCTCTCTTTGTGTGTGTATGTGTGTCTGTGTGGAAGGCATTGCTGTCATGTACTCATCACTTGCCCTGAGTCTGCAATCAGTGTGCAGACCTGCTACTCATCAACTCATCATCCTGCAGTATTTCTACCCTGGTCTTTCATCCACTCGTTGCCAGAGCATTGCTTCAGTTTGTTTGGTAGCAAGCTGTCAGGCCTCAGTGATAGTACCAACCTTAGATAGTTTAGTTATTTTGTGCACTTGCTAATCCTGTTTTCCTGTGCTCCAGGTTACACTTCCCATCAGCTCTCCCAGCGTCCCTGCGACTCATCTGTCTGCCAGTCTGTCTCCATTACTCCTGCCAGTCATCTAACCCCACGCCACGTCTTCCCTCAGCAACCGGCTTCTTTTCCCCCTCAACTTCCCCAACTCATCGGCTCCCTTTCACCTCCCCTTCCCCGTATTCAGAATAAACCAGTGTGTTTTCTCTTCAACCCAGTGTCTGTGTCCTGCGCTTGGGCTCTGCCCAGTGATCATGCAACAGTAGAGGAAGAAGTGGGGGGCAGTGGCATGCTGTGGAGAGCGCAACTCACCTCTGAAGTATTTTGGTTTAGTTTTATAAGGTTATGTTACTGTGATGGTTTAAGAATATGACCCATACATGGAAGCTCTCTGTTTAAAGGATATTTGGTTAGATCAATGGAAAAAGGACAGAGCAGATATAGAGAGAAAACACCAAGAGTAACAAAAAAAATGGAGGACAAGGATAAAGCTGTGCAAAGGGCCCACAAAAAGGAATTGGAGAAAAGTGAAAAGTTGATTTATAATAAGCAGGTGCACACTGTCACCTTTTGATGAGATCAGTGGACATCTTTTTTGAAAATGGCAACAGAAAGTAAATGGTCTTTTCGTTTTGGAGTGCCTCAGTAGGGGAAGCTCAGAGAGCAGCTGCAGCTCTAGACAGTCTCACAGGTTTAGACTGCGATGTGTTCCGGAAACCTACAGAGGAAAGTTTTGTGAACAACATGAATCTCCTCTGGATTTATGGAGGAAACTGGAACTAGCACTAGCCCGGTGGTTTAATTCCTGTGATGCCTGCACTTACAGGCACTTACCAAAAAATGAGTTACCTCATTTTACTGGAGCAGCTCAGGATTGCCACGTGAAATAGAAATCTTTTTAAATAAAGGTGAAATAAGTAGCCCTAAACATGCGGCCAAGCTAGCTGGTGGTTATGAGGTGGCTCACAGTGGTGGACTAGTGGAGTTGTTGGATAAAGGAGTGGAGAAAACCATCCATGAATTAGAACATGAATATCCAGTGGTTTTTCCTGCATGTCTGGTAACTTGCGCACAGGCTAAAGCCTTGAGTTCACTGGGCACAGCTGCGTCACGGCTGCTGCTGTGAATTGCTGATTAATGGCTCTACAGAGTGGCAAGACCTCTTTTCCCATGGAGTTTGGTGATAGTTTACAACCACACTTTTAAATGTTGTGAGGGGGCTGACAAGAATACTTGGGCAGACTTACATTCTCAGACAAAAACGTTTTTTCTTAAATTTTATTTTGAGAAAGAAGACATTATAAAGAATGAAGACCTTTTCACAAATACAACAATAACTTGTCTTTGGGAGCATCATCACATATCAGCTTTTTTACAGTCCTTTCCAAGCATTATCACAGAAGAAATCTAAAAAACAAAAGCGAGCTATTTACAAATTAGTATGTACAATTTCTATGGGTCCGCACAGGGCTGGACTGGGACAAAAAATCGGCCCTGGCATTTTGGCCCAGACCGGCCCACCACAATCGATCACACACCACCCATCTTCATGCTCCCCTGAATATGTATACCAACCTACCTGCCACTCCCTAAAACCTGAAAGCTGTGTAATGAGTGTGAGTATGTCAGGTAAAGTAAATGTAATTAAAAACTGAATTTTGAAGCCTGCCAGAAATGTACTTAATCTTTTAACTTTAGTGTTGGTTTTAATTACATCTTTTTTATGAATTAAGTCTTTATATAAACAAAATGACATCATCATGGCAGCCATTTTACATGCAGTAAGAAAAAAAGAATATACTTAGAAACTAAATACATAGGGTACGTAAAGTTTGGACAGGGGAAAGTGATATACTTGAGATATCAGGCAGGCTGTTGTTGATTTTCCTGTTCTCTGTACCCAAACACAGCGCATGCAGTTTTTGGGTATGTGCGGGCTTTACCTGCGTTTGTTAATAAACTTCGCTGCCATTCATCTACCAATTCCAGTATGATGGCACCTGTGTTTGCCTCTGCTTGGCTATCCTGTTGTGTCCTATCTGTCTTGTGTGCTGCTGTGTTCTTTCTCCTGTTTGTCACCCATGGACTTGCAGCTCGGGTGTACAATCGCCAGACCCTCCTTTTCTTCAGAGCGTCTATGGTGGATCGTAGTGCTTTAAATCACAACTGTATTTTATTTGATTTGTCTTTTAATCTGGATTCCTTACCCTGCCGGTGTATCATTAGCTCTCACATCTTTATCCACCTTTCTGCTGCAAAGTGTTTTTTGTCACTTTCCATTTGCACAGTGATGTTGACTCCTTGGTACAATCTGTTAAGGAACACTGCCTTTCAGCACTGGATAAAGTGGCCCCTATTCAAACTAGGCCGGCTCCTTTGATCAGTTCCTCCACATGGATAAATGACTATTATATTGACTATTATATAACTATAATATTCACTCTGTCAATCGAGATTGTCGGAGAGTTGTAATTGGGTGGATTTCCACCCAATTACAACTGTTCACTATCTTTATTTAAAATAACTTTTAATGACTTTCAATTATTTGGATGTCAGAGCTACCTACTTCCCTAACCTTGTGTCAAACAGTCAACACATTCCCAACATTTTATTTGTTACTCCTGCATCACTTGCTGTTCCACTTATTTGAAGTGAGGAGTGCAGCAAATGTCCACATAACAGAGAATTGGTATAATCAACAATTGTCTGTTATGTGGTCGTGTCCCTGCTTATTTCAAACATCTCAAAAAAATCAAATCTTGACCCTTCCCTACCCCATAATTACAGACCTACCTATAGGTTGCCATTTATAGCCAATGTCTCAGAAAAAGTGGATGGTAAGCAGCTCACAACTGTGGTTAAATGAGCATAATATCTTTGACAAGTTTCAGTCTGGCTTCTGCCAGTTGCACACAGCTCTTCTCAAATGACATTGATGCATGGTGATGCAGGAGAATGTTCTGCGTTGATTCCTCTGTGGGATCTCAGTGCAGCTTAGTTGAGAGACTTAGGCAGATGGGGGGGTGGGGGTGGGGGGTATCTCTGGGTCAGCCCTGCAGTGCTGCTCCTCCTACCTTTCTGATAGGAGTTTCTCAGTTACGGTTGTCTCAAAGACACCCTTCTAGCGCTTTGCGGCCACAGGGCAGAGTGCCTCAGGCTTCAGAGGCAGCTGCAACGCCGTCTAACAGCAGGATGAGAGGCTAGTACACCACACACACACATCACTGTCCCCCCTCAGAAGTTTTTCCCCACTGTTTGCCATCATGGCTCTTTGCTACTCAGGGATACGAGCGCCATGGCATCGAACATAATGAGCCCGAAGCTCGAAGAGCTGGGACGTGTTGTTTTGTGCTATACGCCGCAGTAGGCAAAGGAGGTGTTGGGAATTTATCACAAGTTGCAGGATTTTCTGCAGGATTTTCTGCCATTGAATCAGACGCATCTGCATTTGTAGAACAGCCAATAGGAACGCCCTCTCTCTGAAATGGCCTGTGACTGGCCAAATTCTCCTGTCACGGGCTAGATTTTCTAAAGCTGGAAAACAGAGCCAAGAGGAGGGGCAGAAGTAAGAAATTATGGATATTTTTCCCAATGACCCCAAAAAAATAGTGCCTACCCCACTTTTAAGTTTTAGTTAAGAGACAACACAAGCAATCAGACGATCAGACAGGTTGGAAACAAACCAACAGTTTATCATGATTATCTAAACAGCTTTTTTGAAGGTAAAACTGAAAGTAAGTGCACATGAAATGTCAGTGATAATTACTCATTGCACAGGAAAACTGTGAGCACACAAAACTATGTTTTTGTTTGTTTTTAGATAAGATAAGATACGATAATCCTTGATCTCTCAGACGGGAAATGCTGCTGTAAGGTGTTACTAAATAAGTAAATATAAATAGAGAAACTTAAAAATTGACGAATAAATAAATAGTTAAAAGTATATCAAATTCCACAAAATGAAGTTGTTGATCAATAATTTGTGTTGGAAATGTAAAACTGAAATAGGAACTTTCCTACACTGTATGTGGGAATGTAGTTTGGTCAGACTACTTTAGATCCAGGTACTAGAAATTTGAAGAAGTTGGTTTGGTTCAATACAGTTATGTTTACTGAGGGATCAGTCCCAAATACCAAACATATCCAAGTGTGCATTCTGTTATTAATGTGGGTATGATAACAGTCTGTCGAGTTATTTTAAGACACTGAAAGAAAACAATGGCTCCAGAACTGAAGAAATGGGTTAGTGCAATGGTGGAAATAGCATCTTACGAATGTATGCTTAGTAGAATAAGTGGCGATCAGGAGGAACCGGTTCTGGACGTACATTAAAATGGAAGATAGGTCTAAATAGATTAGTCTCCTCTGTGAAGATGTGATTCTGTAGTATGACTCAAGATATATGTAAGCCATGTTTTCCCTCTGTTTTTTTCTTCTGGATTTATTCATTTCTTTGTTTACTTTTTTTATGGATTTATGTAAGAGAGTCTGCCTCCATAAAAATGTGCCATGTGTTCCTGTATTCTGGAAACAATAATATATGTATGTCATGTACCAAGCATTTTGATAATTAATGAAAAATGAAAGTTAAAAAAAAAAAGTATATAAAATAAAAATAAGAATAGAATAAAATAGAAACTATAGCAATTAAACATAGTGACATAGTGGTGTGATTAGTAGCAGCAAAGTATAGTATCTTATATACAGTATGCATAAATATTATTATAACATGATATAGTATAACATAGTATAATATAGCATGGGATGTAAAGTATAATATAAGGTGAAATGTAGTGATATAGTATAACATAATGTACAGTACAGTAATATATTTATCTGCCACAGCTCATCGTGGAGAGGGTTCATCCTCCTCTCCGCCACTGACTCCAGCCTGTCCAGTTCCAGCCTGAACACAGAGCTGGCCTTCCTTCCTCCTGCCTTGATGCCACCACCCCAGCACACCCCAGCAGAAAAAAGAACGCTCTGGCTAGGCTGGTTGAAGGTCTGCAGGAGCCTGTTGCACATACTGGAGGATCTGAGTCCCCTCAGGAAAAACGGTCTGCTCTGTCCCTTTTGGTTGATGAATCCATGACTTTATTGTCCCCCCNNNNCCCATTGACTATGGTTAAACTATTGGACAAGATATGTGTAGACTCCATCACAAGACCTGTGGCCACCTTTGCAAATTGTGCTTCAAGAGATTGTACTGTTCTTTCTTCGTGCAAGACCACAGTCAGAAATGGATCCACTGAGGATTAAATGTTAAAACTCCAGGGTATAAACAGCAACTGTTAATCAAAGTCTACAAATCTGAAAAGATCAATCACAAAGACATGTAAGGAGGCCAATTTAAAGGCAGAATGTGCCTTTTGAACAGATTTCTGTTTTGTTATGGCGAGGCGATACAACTGTCCTGCATTTCTGGGGCCAGCCTGTGAGATTTATGTGAGTGGTCAGGGCACACTTCCTCTTTGAGATGACCCTGTCAGGTCTCATTGCAGGCAATGAGCAGAGGCATTTGCCACCTGTGGGAAATTCTCACCAAGGAAGTTCATTCCATCCAAAAGAGGATTCATCGTGGAGCCACCCTTGCCTCCACGGGTCAAAGCTGTTTCTACACATCAAAATCACAGCACACACACCTCTTGCTGCTGCAGAACCATCCAAAATCTAATCTAATATGATCTGAGGATATGGTAACACTTCACTTCACATGCTATGACGCTGACCCGGCGCTGCTGTCGTCAGCACTGCCTGTAGGAGCGACAGGGTGGTGAGCAATACTGTAATCTGAGGATGGAGTGAAATAGCTGTGAGTTTAGAAATGCAGCCTGACTCACAGTCGTGTCCCCTGCCTCAACTCCTGCTCCTTCCCCTCAAGAGAGGCCCCGCACATGTTACCTCTGTCTGCCCCGACCATCCGTCAGACCAGACCCACACTGTGCTGTCGTAATATACCAGATGAGCTCAGCCAGGTCCCTCACTCTCCTCTCACTCACAGGCATTTGACCTGAGGGAGGATCATGCCAAGGGGGGTTGAGCTGGGGTCAAGTGTCTCTGTGGTGTTTTGATACTAGTGGTAATTTGGTTTCTTTTAACCATGACCACAAGTCACAAACCTTAACCAATGACTTGTATGGTCATACATGGTTTGTAAGACACTGACAAATGATGTGCTGCTGTCTGGAGCACCAGATTTTGGAAGGCCATGAGAAATTACTTGTTTTTTCTTTTAGGTTGGACTGCACTGTTAACTGCTGTACCATTAAAGTGACAATAGACAACTTTTTGCTTTAGCTCATTATTATGAAGTAAATGTTGATTGCACAATGTAATGGCTATAAAATAATGACACCATTGGCATTTAGACTGGTTTCCTATAAGCCTCGCTTTCACTGTGCCCCCAGGTACGATCTGCCGGGGAAAAGAAGGCTCCATTTACAGCTCAAAGGAAGCAGGTCAACTGTTGCACTGCACAACCAAAACAGAAGCGGAATAGGGCTTTTATTTTCCAGTAGCTGTTGGTAGCTATCCCCAGCTAGCGGAAATGACGGACGGTGGAACAACCGGAGTAACTGTGAAGAGGGAGAGTGATAAAAAACGAGGAAAAACAAGAGTGAACCTCAGACTGGCATTCACTCGATGGAGAGAGCTGCGGGACTCGAGAGGGTTCCAAATCATAAGAGAAGTTATCTCAGGGCACTATAGAGCAGGTCTAGACCGTAACGTTACTCTTTATATTATTATTTACAGAGACAATTTCCACCATGAGGAAGCACTAGACCACAGTGTTTTCTTCTGATTTGTGGGCTAAAACATGTAAAACACTGGTATGGTCCTTTTTAAAGTGGAGCTAAAAAAATTCAAAGCATACTCGACTCCATCGAAGGGTTTTGACTGTGAAGTGCATAGGTTCAACCTTTTCATAACGCAGCCATTAGTAAAGTGTGAGGCAAGTGTAATGTATCGAAAAGGGCACAGGTTTGAGCCCCACACCATGTATTAAGCTCCAGTGTGTTATCAAAGCTCTACCTGGTCAGTCTGGAGTTGCTCTAAAAGCATCTGTAAAATGTGTCAAATCCTGGATGGTGGGATGATGTGATCATCCTGAGTGGAATTCAAATATCTTTCAACCCTTGTAAAAGCCTCTGAACTGTAAGAAAACCTCCACCTTGAACCCTTGAAATATGAATGGGTCTTTTCATCATGGTGTAGGTGACACTGTGCCTAAACAAGTCTCACATTTCAGTCCCTCAGCCTCCCTGTGATTGGCCTGACAGCCTGACTGTTTGTGACAGATACAGCCAAACACAGCGGCCTGCTAATCAAAGTCGCATGTGTGTTCTGAGAGTTTGGCTTCAAATCCGACCTTTGATTTCTCATTAATTTATGCTGACATACAATATCTCATTTGCCAGCGCTAAGTCAAGGCACAGCATTCCACATGTGGGAGTAATTAAGTAACATGTTAGATGCTAATTTCAAACCCAATTTAAGCTACAGTATGTTAAGTATATTCTTCAAAATCAACCTCAGCAAAATGTCCATTTAGTGTTTTTAACTGGTTTCCAGCATGACACTTGGCTTAGCGCAGATTAATTTCTTATTACTGGTCCACACAGCATCAGTAAATTGCTTGTAGATTTTTTTAAACAAAGGAATCCACAAAAAGACGGCATCAAAGGCTTCCCAAATTAGTCAGTAATAACCCAAAGAAGAGAGGAAGGGAGATGTTGAAGGTTATGAAGTGGTAGAATTGAATCTGCTCAACTTACTGTACAATTACAAGGAATTTAAATCCTTGGACTGGCAGCTACTTTGTCATGTCAGTGCTCTTCTCTGGGCAGCATCAAGAGATTTATGTTGACGTGACATGATAATGACATCACAATGCTTGGTAAAGGGTATTGAACATCAAGACAAATTAAACACATAAACAACAAAGACTTAGTGAGACTAAACGACATAATAATCTGGAGTGTGTCGAGTTGAGAAAGTAACCAAACTTCTCTCTCGCGCTCTCTTTTTTATTCTTCACTCCGTTGACGCGGTCATAAATTCTGGGCTGCATAACTCTCCACATGTTTATTGTTGTTCCGTGTGTAAGTAAATGTGCTGCTGCTGCCTTTTCCAGCCTCCTCAATGGAGCTAACCTGGATCAATAAAAGTCAGCTAAAGGAAGAATAAAGGCCTCGGAATGGAATTTAATAGCACTCTTTGGCTTGTTTGCAGACTGCCCCTGTGAACAATATAACTAGTGGCGAATTTCTCCACATGAGGAGGAGGAGGAGAAGAAGGGCTGTGTTGCTGAGTGGGGGTTGCAGAGATGTGCTAACTATAGTGTGAGGGGCTGTCACACATGCTGGACAACAGTGGCAACAAAAATGTCAGGTGAAAAACCTGGGAGGACATGTGTCACTTTGATTCCAGAGTAGAGGCCAGTGCTGCAAGTTCAGTGTCCAGCGTGCCTGTCCAAATCCTCCTCTGCCTCCCCCTAATCTGAAGGAAAACACTTATATCCAAAGCCAGCTGGACAGAGCTGCAGGGGAAGAAGGGCCTGGCTGACACATAATACTGAGTTCTTTGTAAAACTAAGGGAATGGGACACTAGCTGGGTTTCCATCCACGTGTTTTTATGCGCATTTTCAATTTGCACATAATAAAACCCAAGTGGAAACAAAATCGAAAATTAAAAAAAACATTGCAATAGTGCATCGATAAAAGCAAAATGCGACAAAGTGCAATGGAAACTGAATAAATAATGAATAAATAAATGAATAATGATGTGCATTAAGCATGTGACTTAAATGTCCAGTGAAGCCTCCGCTCCACTGAAGAGACAACAAGTTGCGGCAGACGAAAACTGCTGCTACTTGTGGAGCGATAAGACTGTAAAGTTAAAATACATGAAACAAACAGAAATGTCATATTTCTGTTATGTTTTCTTCATTATTTTCACCGTATGAGGTTTGACTGGCACTGTTTTAATGATGTCATCTTTTTGCGTCCTCTTCTACAGCAATGGTTCAATGGCACTCAACTGGAGAATTAGGTGCCACCTGCTGCTCATCTTGACGAACCAACTTACTTATTCACATAACGGTAGTGGAGAGAAACACGCCGTCATTCGCATTTTCTTTTGCAGATTTTCACAGAATTTGTTTAAAATTTGCACTACATTTGGATGGAAACATAGCTACTGATGGTCTGGGTTACGCCAGAAGATCTTCAACTAAGAAGACACTGCTGATGGATAACGCTACACTGCCAATCAATGCTTGTGTCAATTCAGAGTTAACACAGACTACTGATGGTTTTACTATTCTTACTCACTTACTTCTTATTTACGGGTCAGTAAATGTAATGGTTGAAAAAGTTTTATCCTCACTAACCCTTTGTCTGCAGTGGTGGAAGATGTACTGAGATCTTTCACTTAAGTAAAAGTAGCAATCTGCTATGAAAGCAGCAAAATGTGAGTATCAAAGTATCAAAAGTAAAGCCCCATTCAACTACAGCTGTGAGATAAATGCAGTGGAGTAAAGAGTACAATCTTTCCCTCTGAAATGTAGTGAAGTAGGAGTGCAAAGTATAAAATGGAAATATTCTACATCTAAATAGTAAAACTTCACAGCAGTCTAACTATTAGATTTTTAAAGTACAAATGTACACCTGGAACTATTAAAGTAATGTCGGTGCTAGAAAACTGATCAGGGGGTTAACAAAAGCATTTGAATTCACTCACAAGAGAACAATGAATATCCATACCCTCACTGAAGTTTGACCCTGAAGCTTTCAAAGTACTTCAAAGCTGTTTTAGCTGTTCTTGGTCTCTACCAACTCCTGAGTGAAATATCTGGCTCTTTAGCTGCTAAATGCAGCCGAAAGTCCACATTCTTCACCATGGAAACAGCAGTTCAACAAAACAATCTCAACCTAAGATCCACGCTAGTTTTTTTCCAAAGTAGTATAACGCGGTATTCATCTGATTTTAATTCAGTTCAGTTTTATTTATATAGCAACAAATCATAACAAAGTTATCTCAGGGCACTTTTTCATAAAGAGCAGGTCTAGACCGACTCTTTATATTTACAGAGACCCAACAATTCCCACCAAGAGCAGCACTAGGAGACAGTGGCAAGGAAAAACTTTAACAGGCAGGAGAGAGAGAGGAAGAGCGCAGTAGGAAAGAAGAGGGAGTTTGCTCAGTTGTCGTAGAGCTGTAGATGTTCAAACTTTCCACTTTTTTCAAGCACTGTTTCCAGGGTCAAGAATGAACTTTCAAGCTCATCTTCTAAGCCAAGAAGACAAGAAGTCCTAAAGTGCTCAGAAAAACTGAAAGTATAGCCAAAACTAGCGGCCAGATTTCCATGGAATTTGTTATTTGTGGTCTCCAGAGGATGAAGTGTACTGTTTTTGATAACCCCCTGATCTTTCATCTAACAGCCAAATTGTTGTTACTGTGTATGTTGTGATCATGTGCAAGAATCCTGGTGCAGGTCATTGATTCACCTTTGTCCCAATGGTCTTACTTAAAGCTGCACTAATCAATATTTTTTATTATCAATAGATCAAATGCCTATGCGTAATGTGAAAGGTCAAAAAGTTGCATGTAGGTTGATGTCTGTGGTTCAGACTGAAATATCTCAACAACCATTGCCATGAAATTTGCAGCATATTGTATATTCAAGGTCCCTACAGGATGGATGCTAATGATAAGGTCCGGTGATCCCCTGACTTTTCCTCCAGCACCACCAGCCTGTTGACATTTTTTGGTTGTTCCTGAAATAACAAATGCCATGGAATTTGGTACAGACATACACGGTCCCCAGAGGATAAATTGTAATAATGTTGTTTTTTTTAAATTACTTTTCTTATTTTAATACGTTTACATTCCAGTACTTCTACAGCACTTATCAGCATATTACATGTATTTGCAATTATTTTTGGTTTTTATACACAGTATTTATACACCCAGTGAAAACCAACCAGCATACAAAAAAAAAACAATTGAAAAGAAACAAATAATACACGTAATTATATTAGAGAAATTAAAGAAAATATTTATTTACTTACGCATGTACATACGCAAAATCCTACGCATTTAACATACACACGTATACTTTTCCACCTATATATGTTTAAAAAGGAGAAAAGAAAGAATGAGAAAAAAAAACAGGTACTGATCCATTTCCTGCGTTAACTCTGGTGGTAGTTTTCCCAGAATAATATAACTATGGCTAAAAGTTTTTTTCATACTAAACATTTCAGTAATAATTGCTGTGATATTTTTAAAACAGGACATGAGAAGAAAATATGCGAATGATTTACCTTTGCCTCGCCACATTTTCTCCAACATTTTGATTTTATTAATATGTTAATTTTTGACTGTACATTTGGAGTATGTATGCATGTATTTTCCATGTAAACTCGTTCCAGTACTTAGAACTGAATTGTTGTTTTTTTGGATTCCTCTGCTTACTTCCATTCTTCTTCATTAAGTTGCTCTCCGATTTCTGACATCCATTTTTGTTGCACACTATTATTGGTATCCATATTATCTCCAAGAGTTTTATATGTTTTTGACAGAGAGTTTTTGATTGTCTTATTATTGTTTTTAATCAAAAAAAACTATTAAAGGGTGCATTTCTTTAGTAATTTGATTTTTAACAAATTTGGAAAGATATGTCCTTAATTGCAAATATTTATAAAAAAATAAAAAATTAAAAAATAAAAATTTCAGTCTGTCCAGTACTTCGGTTTATGATCAAATCCCTGCAAAACTAATGTCTAATGGCAATTAATCAGTGGTTAGCACTGTTGCCTCACAGCAAGAAGGTCGTGGGTTCGAATCCCAGCTGGGGCAGGGCCTTTCTGTGTGGAGTTTGCATGTTCTCCCCGTGTTTGCGTGGTATGTTAGGTTCATTCTCCCTGTCAGTGCCCTTGACCAAAGCACTGGCTTAGAATTGCAAGTTGCCCCCCAGGAGCTGCACAGTGGCTGCCCACTGATCCTAACACTTAACCCACCCCAGGATGGGTTAAATGCAGTGAAATTCCCTACGGGGATCAATAAAGGATAACTTAAAAATGGCTTAGCCCCAAAATCTGAGTCTGAGGTCACGCATCTAATGATAAATACTGCAATATAATTAAGTGCTATATGAATAAATTATTATTATTATTACTTCAAACACACGGTTAACTGTCAAAAAGCAGCTCTATTTTAAACATTGTATGAGAAACTCATCCTAGCCTGTTGTCTGACTGAATTGCCATTTTATTTCACTTCAGTGAAATTCAGAAAGAAAAATCAACATAATTAAAAAGACCAAGGTGCACATTAGAATAAGTAACTTTAGTATCTTACAAATTTTATGGCAAACAAAATGCTCCGTCCATCTTTGAACAAATATTCCAGCCCCTCAGTATTTGAAATAAGAGCTAATAAATGAACAGTTATGATCTATAGCTGCCACTGAATGAACAAACTGGGTAACATAAAGGCCCACCTGCTGGGCTCTGTCATCCAGCAGCACTTGTTTGGGATCCGGGGTTAGGGGGCGAGTCAGGACTTGTCTAACATATGGTTTATAATCAGTCTGCATGTTCATGTGTCTGTAGACACACAATGCATGCACTCTGTTTTCCATTCCGTCAGCTCTTCGCTCTGACCGTTATGTTTAACACCCATTGGTTCCTATGCAGCTATGATCATGGTTTAATACAAAACGTGAAGATTTGGGGCTTTAAGCCCCCTAAGCCCATCTCTGGCACCGCCTATGGTAGGTAATGCAAGCTGATATCTCTGGTTCTGCTGCGTCGATTTTGATCCTTTTCTTTAACTGTCCATCTTAAAGAAGTGCAATGCTAAATCAGTGGAGTGCTCTTTTAGGTAGGTGCTTTGAGTAGCCCAAACACAAACACTAAAAAAAAGATAATTCTGTAGTTTCCACGAGTGGATATTGTAGGAAAACAAATAAAACAAGCTGAAACTTATGAACATATTGCATTGGCAGTGATATATACATACTCTGGTATTTCTTAAAAAGGTATTTGCTAATACACATTAGTTGTATATGTACATCATTTTTCCGGCTTAATGCCATGAGACATTTCAAAGATGAGAGCAGGGTGAGTGTATAGAGAAACTGACACATCAAACATGGCCATCAGCCTCCCAAGAAGCCTACAGACAGCCCTCTTGGCCACTTTCTCAACTCTGACCTATGACCTCCTGTATGTATTGCTCCAAATAAATCTGACATGAAGGCCTCTCCCCACACCAGATTTTCCTTATTCCAAATTTAAACAGCGAGCATGCTCAGCCCACAAGAGTAAACGTCCAGCCACGTCCATGAAGTGGACCTGGTGCTTCAGAAGGAGAGGATATACATGCGTCAAATTGTGTTTGACAGAGCCGACCCAGAGGTTTGATCATTACCTCCATTCCCTCCACCTGTCAGGGATACAGGGAGCACGTGTAACTCAACACTTTCCACTGGAACATTTACAGCCATTAGTGTAGAAGGGAATTAGGTGGTGGAAGTGAGGACATTTAAATCTCTGCTCAGATCAAAATGAATGAATTCTTGAGTTGTTTTCACTGACAGAGAAAGTTTGTGTCATTAAATGGTAAAACTCCTTAGGCTTAGAGCTTTGGAGGCTATGATTGAAGAAGGGTGGACAGACAAACTGACTGACTGACTGACTTACAGACAGACAGAAGAGTGACCCAGAGGACAGGAGGTGGGGTTGTGCATGTATTAGGTAATGGGTGTGGGTGATGGCAGCAGTAAATATCTGTGGCTGTGGCTCAGGGGTGAAAAAAATTAACTTTACTACTGTACGTTTCAGGCACTTCAATTTTATGCTTCTTTATACTTATATAATATAGTGGACTTTAGTTACTCCATTACATTTGTTTGACACATATACTGTATAAGATTTACGTAGCTGGGTTTTGTTAAGGTACCCAACAGTATACAGTAGTTAGTTAGTGCCCAGTGAGCACTTTTACTTTTGATACTTTTTTAAGTTTTTACATTTTACTGTTACTTTTGTAGTTTTACTTCTAAAAATCTACCACTCAAATCTTGAATGTAGGACTTTTACTTGTAACAAAGTATTTTTACAGAGTGGTATTGCTACTTTTACTTCAGTAAAAAAGATGAGTACTTCTCCCACTACAGCTGTGGCTGGTTGACAGGATGAAGACATGATTGAGAAGATGACTGAGCCACCAGCATCCCCAACTCTCTGCTGAGGACACCTACTCTACATGCATCTATGTCTCTCTGCCTGTACTGAAAAACACACTGGACGTACCCTGAAGATATCTGTGAGACACATTCAGGTGTACTTTCCTTTAATTATTGTCTCCCATCTGTGTTAGTGATTGTGAAGTGGGATGCTGCCCCTAAAAGGAGTTTTATTAGATTTTAAAAAGACAACAGTCAGCATATACTTAAAGGATAATTCCTGTTCATTGCTACAGGGGTCCTATTTACATAGTGCTGGTCATTGTCTGCACATTTTACTCCACAGTGTTAATAGTTGAGAGCTGGGACCATGGGGACCTCACAACAAAGAAGTAGATATTTATTTACACATGGTGGGGTTTTTATAAGAGGATTCCAGTGGTTTTAGACTGTGTCAAAAACCTGTCCCTCATACTTCCTATATAATAGACACTCAGTGACTAGAGTGACCAGTAAAAGGACATATTGGACAGTTATGAATCTTTGTGGAGGTGTGGATTCACACAACAGTAATCTATAAAAAATGCACTGCATTGTGAGATTATTAGCAGAAAGTAGTGTCCATAGGCCTTTTTTTCCCAGCAGACATTTTGACTTGTCATATGAAGTGTTACTGATAGCATTAACAATGGCTGCGTTCTATTCAGGTGTCCCAGTAAGCCATGTCAGTGAGCCAGCATGAACTATACCAGGAGCCTGAAACTGAAGCAGCTATCGTCAGCTATTAGTCATCGTTCATTTTGTTATTTACACCTGTGCTTTTCCTACTGTGACATGTCGAATTTTCTTCACACTCAAAGCTTTTTGGATATTTTATTTTGGCCAATGTGCCTTTATTGTGATATTGGAAAGTAGAGAGGGTCACCAGTCAGGGCCACCAGGGAGCCACCAGATTTTTCAGATTCCATTCATTCAACTGTTCTTTTGTAGTTTCTGTAAAGCTTTATTCTCTAAGATGTAGTCTAGATCTAAATTTAGTTTCAAAGCTGGGGAAAAAATTTATCCCATCTTTATATTTAAATATATTGAGTCTGTGCTGGAATCAGCCAATTACATGAAGAAGTGTAAAGCTGTAAAAAACAAAAAACAAAACAGATTTGTCCGTTAAGTGGATTTTGAGTATCACATTCAAATGAAGATTGTGATCTTGTGCAAGAATGACGGTGATGTAATATTCCCTAGACTTTGGGTGTAGTTTTTTTTTGTAGTATATGTATAATGTGTAAATAAATAAATAAATATATATTATCAACATAGAGTGAAATGATATAGATTTTGGCAAGCCACATTATTGTTCTCACAATGCTATAATATTTCAAATATTCCAGTCATGTGTCTGTGGCCCTTATGAGTTTGTATATAGTGTATAGAATTTATAGTGACTCTGTTCTTGATAATGTGCAGGTTTTTCATTTCCTTTGCTTGGCCTCTCTCAATAATTCATCACATTTTCTCAGATTTTATTGTGACCTGATTGTAGGCCAAGTTGGATTTATATTATATTATCTATAATATCACAAAGTATACATGTCATAAGTCGAATGTATTTGAATGGATTGTCTTTAATGATATTAACACTTGTTTAAATATATTCCTGTAGCATACAGTTTTTCTATGGTAGGCTATTCCTGCTGTATAAAAGTGTATTACACTCTTGGATAGCATGTATGCCGTGCTGTTGTTCGGGGGGATTCTCAGTAAAAAGGAAACCGAGTTTGTGCATCATGTGATGCAGCTTTCTGCGGGAGCTCTGACCCATATTTCATACGGATACGCGCCCGTTTCCGGCAGCCTTCAAAACGTATTTATCGTCAGCACAGTCGGCAGGGCTGAATGAATTAGGCCTGTTAGAGCGGCGCACAGAATCCTTCCACTCTGTAGGCCTATTTGTCTTTCCATTGCTTTTCCTCCTATAAGCTACGGTATATTCTACAATTGTCGTCTGTGTTGCATAGAAGAAGATGAAGGTTATTAAGAAATGTTCGTTAGTCGCATTAACGGATACGGTTTGGACCCGTGAAGAGTATAGCCTATTCTTATACCGCTGAAAATATGATACAAATACTGCAGACTTCTGTCATTTTACAATAGAATTATGAACTGGAAAGTCATTGGAGACAGTCTGTGTACAGGCAATGAGAAGGGACTAGAAAGTAGCAGTGCGCAGTGCAATAACCCTGCCATAAACATAGGCTACATTTGTTGAGACTACAGTTTATTCAGTGGTCAGTGTTGTATTCGATTGCATTAGGCTATATGCTTTGTATTCTTTCTTCTCTGAAAATATACAGGTCGGAGAAGATCCATTTCTGTTTTTATTCATCTTTATATTTTACCATGTTAGGAGCCAGAATAGGATTTAAACACAGAGGCCCGCATCTGGCCCCAAACATGATGTCATTTTAGCAATGCTAAGTCTATTTAAGGCAGCAATTACTTGTTTGCTCGAAGTGACAATTAAAAAGATGAATATGGCTGGGGAAAAAAAACAAACAGAGAGAGCTTGTTTTATGTGAGGACGGTGTGACAGCACCTGCCGGCAAAGAAGAGCCTTTCATCGGACAAATGGTGTTGACACCCTCTGTAAAAGTCACGTTCACACATTCAGCAACATAGATGGCAACTGGAATAATAATAATAATAATAATAATAACAGCAGTAATAATAATAATAGCTGTAATAATAACAGTATAATTATAAATTATAATAATTTAGAAATTGTATAAAGCGAAATCCTCCGCGCGTGATAATTTCGGTGGATTGTTGCCGATGAAAATGCATATTTATTAATAATCACAAAAGGCGCGTGCAGGCCTCCTCCAGCTCTCCGACAGTCCCTCGTCAATATAAAGCGCAGAGGATCGTTACAGGCTGACAGTGATGAATGAGCTTCTCGGTGCTCCGGTGCCTTTATTTATTTATTTATAATTGTAGTTTATTTCTGTAGGCGTTGTATTTATTTTCTCCTGAGATGCAGATGTAGAAAAAATATTGGGACCGGAAGTAAAAATCAAAAATGATCAGTGTTTCATTGAAAACCAAGTAATTTTTTATTCTTTTTTTTTTTTTTTAGTAAACAACCACCGTTTTCCCCCATTCTTTTTTCATTTCTCTACATCTTTCTCTCTCTCTCTCTCTCTCTCTCTCTCTCTCTTTCTCTCTCTCACACACACACACACACACACACACACACCATCCCAGCAGAACAGGCTATCGGCTAGAAAGAACGTTTAGTGAAAGCTGCAGCTCCGACTTGGCTCTGGTTTTCTTGAATTTCTCAGCCGGGCCATCCATCATCCCTGTCACCATCAATCGAATAACGCGAGACAACTGCAATCCCGTCTCATATCGAACCGGAGCTGGCTACGTGACCTGCTCCACCAACTAATGTTGTTGCTTAAAGCATTTTGTCCAACGCCTACACTGACCTTTCTGCTTCGGATTTTTTAAATGAGGCCGCAGGAAAAACCATCAGCCCGCCGATCTGCTCTTCACATTAAAACACTCTGCTGCGTCATTGCTTTGTCTTCCTCAATCAAGTCTTTATTTAGGTTTTAGTGCAGACTTCTTCTCTGTGTTTCGGTGCTATAAAATTATTTCAAACATTGTCAAAGAAATGGAACTCGATCACGTCATGATCCGGTCCCAGTTTCTAAGAAGACAAGTAGTAGAAACAGCAGACAGATATGCAGTGCATGGAGAACAGACACAATCATTCAGAGGATTTTTTTCTTTTAAAATCTTGGTTTTAGTTGGAATAAAAAAAACACATCAGTGGTAAAAGCTCACTTTAACGTCTAGTGATCACAAGCGCATACATGGATAGAAACAGCCAAATAAAGAGCACAAATCTATACAGCACAACAATTAACTCTCACCGAGTCCTCATATTTTTTTTTAGAGATATTCCACAGTGTTTTCTGTTTTGTCTTATAAAGGAGTGTGTGTGTGTGTGGGGGGGGGGGTTCTTTGTACAACTTCATTCGGAGGGGACGGGCATATTTAGGGGTCTGGGGGATAAAGCTTCCCTTAAAAAAGAAGAAGAAAAAGAGAAAAAGTCATCATCCCCGTGGTCCGCCGTTGTAGAAAAATAAATAAATAATTTAAAAGGAAATGGAGGAGATGTGTCAAACTGCTCTTCGCTCTTCGCTATGAAGTCCTTGGTCGTCTTAGCTCCTCAGCTCACACCGAGTCTGTTCAGTTTAAAGTCAAAGTTTGTAGGCGGCCTCCGGTCCAGAGGTTAGGCGTTTCCATGGTGATCCTCTAGGCTACACGCGCGCACCGTGCGGGCTCGAGCAAGGTGAGGCGGGAGTGGTCAGGTGGGTGTATGGACCGGCGGGTTCGACGTGGCGGCTGCAGAGGCGGCTCCGTAGGCCTACTGAGCGCCACAGCCAGATGGAAGAAGATCCCTGAGCCAACCATGGAGGCCTGGACACACAGAGGACAGAGATGAGAGGGTTAGGACACGTGAGTCCAGGCCTGGTCCACGACTTAACTGGCCCCCACCGCACCCCAACATGACTAAATATAGTGACTGGTCTTACACATGAACAGAATGCAGCACATTTCAAAGCAAAAACAGAAACAAGCAAATAATAAAGAAAATAGCACCGAACTTATGTCATTTGAACAACATTCAGAGATAACTGATAGGGTAGCCTATGTAATATATACAGTGGCGTTTGGCTTGTGGCCCCTGTCACCTGTATCTGCCACCACTTGTCCCCAGTTCAAACAAACAGGGATTCTTTTTTCTTGTTTAATCTGAATACTTTGTAGAGGCCTAAGGTGGTAACGTTACCCAGTATTTACCTGAAAAAGTCTGAAATCACAAACAATAATTTTGTGTATCTTCTCAAGACCCCTCAGATTTGTCTTGTGACCCCCACTTTGGGAACCACAGGTCTAGAGACATCAAAGTAAAGAGTAATTAAAGTCCATCTTGGATTTTTTTCCTGTGCTTTTGAGACAGAGTTAATACAACAAAATTAAACAACCATTTCAATTTTTGACTGATTTGTGACTGAATATTTCAGGGTTTGACGAACCTTTTCATGAAAAGCTCTTAAGCTGTCATATTTTGTACAATATGGAAGAAAATGGGACTCTTCCACCTCTCCCATATCACACAGTGCACAGCACCCACAGTATTTTCCTCCTGAAAGGTTTTGAACCCTAACCCCACATCAGTTACCACAGTATGAACAGCACTGCTCAAGTGACAAATCTTTGGCCTCTATAAGTGAGATGTGACAGATGATTCAGGGCCATATTTTGTTGAATATGCATGCAAGTCCTTCATGACATTCAGATAAGTCATGCTGCAGGATACACCAAAGAATTCTGTCCAACTTTCCTCCCAGACTTTGCTTGAGTGGAATGAACCATTTCCTCCAATATAAGATCGCTGGGTTCAAGAGCTCACGTAGCATCTACTGGAGAAGATTCCACCAGAGGGTTAATTCTGCTACCTGACAACCCTTTTTACCTTTATTGGAGCATATGGAAGCAGATAATGTACTTGTTTTCTCTACCGTCTTACTTCTTTATGTTTTCATGGGGGAGGTGGAGCATGTTAAAAAGGGAAAAAGTTTGTTCCTCATAAACTCCTTGTTGATGAAAAAATATTTTGACTTTCAGGTTGAGAAAATAATTTTATCTCAAAGTCCCCTTACAAACATTTACTGAATAGCTTTCAACCGCATCTTACAGTCTTCTTGGTGGATAGAATATGCTCAGTTGTCACTTTAGTTCGTTGGTCTAAATCTTTGATTCATGGCTTTATCTCAGAATTCTTTTTTTCTCCCTTTATGATTAATCTCAGAAAAAAACCCCGATTGTATTCCTCTTCCATCATGTTGCACTTAACATGAACTCTTCCAGATACTCGCTCACAAACATGTGCAGTTTATAATAAAACATATGGTGGAGCCAGCGGTATTGTGCAGCAGAGAGGAGAGTAAAATAGTGCAGATTCAGTCTGGTATTCCATAATGATTAAATGGTATGGCTCAGGCTTTATCGCGCATGGAAAACCCTCATATTACTCCAAACATGGCTCTCTTCCTTCCTGCAGTCCTGGGGAGATTTACTGCCGCAGTCAGCATACGCTCTCGCCACAGATCAAATTAGGGGAAGCAAAAACACCCGGCTCTACTGAGCTATTACTGTAATGATCATTCAATGAGAAATAATTAGATTAAATACTTTCCAAAAATATATAGGCAGCATTTATTCAGGTTGAGAGCTGATGTCTCTATGCAGATCTAGATGTATTTTTTAGTTCTTTTTTAGATGAAGCGTCACTCTCTGCTCTTTGAACTTCATTAGCAAATCCAGGGGAATTATCAGACAGGGACGAGGGGGCTGTGTTGGCAAAAATTGGCCTTGGTGAAAAAAATGAAGCAAATGCAGCTCCTATTTACATATAAAGAGCTCTATTAATCAAGGTAAGTGTCATTACAGCGTGGCTCATTGAGCAGTGGAGAGTGGGTGTTAAATAAAATTCTCTGTGCTCGGGTGCCTCCGGCAGGCGATACGTCTTGATTTGAGAACTGTCAGCAGTGGTGGGGAGCTGATAGAGGCTGGAGGAGGAGGAGGTGGAGTATTACCCCGATTCTTAATCAGATTGCTGAAGGCGAAGAAATGGAGGAAGAGAAAAATGGAGGGAAAGAGGGACAGAGCGATGGAGAGGAATGTGTTTCCCACACGCTGAAATTATTTCGCCCACCCACAGAGACAGATTGTTGCACACAGCTGACTATAAAATCATTTCATAGACCAGGTGGCATAATCTCACCTTTACTCCAAACATCGCTTTTAGGTGTGTGTTTTCTCAAAATTTCCTCTGCCCTGAACATTATTTCTAGCACTATAGTGGAACTTTTGCATATCGTATCTCAGACGGTCTCATCTATGTGAGATTTAAAGGAAAATTACAGTTTATTGGGGTTTATTGGGTTTTTATTTCATTAGTTTTGTCCACCATTTCTATCAGTTATGATAACACTGTACAATGACGGTCTCATCTATGTGAGATTTAAAGGAAAATTACAGTTTATTGGGGTTTATTGGGTTTTTATTTCATTAGTTTTGTCCACCATTTCTATCAGTTATGATAACACTGTACAATAGTCCAAGGTTCCCCAATGCAACCCCCCCCCCCATACACACACACACACACACACACACACTTCAAATTCTACCCAGACACCAAAAAGACGGTCTCTAAAAGAGGAAAGTAGCTCAAAACTGATCAATTACAGTTGCTGTGAAGCTAATGAAACATCACAAAGGTCTTTCTGCTGTTTCAAATGCTAAAAAGCAGTGTGCTCACGGGCTATGTTGCCTTAAACCATACCAGAAAGACAAAAGCAAACATTGATATAGTGAAAAGACTACATTAACATAAAAATGACTCCAGCAAACATCCAGGTGGCAAAGTCATTTTTCCAGTCTAGATTAGATTGGGAAGGAAGGGGAAGAGCAGAGTAGAAATATGAGTGAAAGCAGTGGGGGAGGAGTGAGTGGGGGACTGGTGAAAATGAAGAGAGACAAAGACTGCACTACTTACTTCACCCTGTTTTTCAGGCTCGCCTCAGCGGAGTGGATTTACATGTAGTGCCACTGCCCGTCCATGCCCATGTTCATACCCATGCCACCCATTGGCCCTGAAATGGGGAGTGAAACAACACCAACAAGATGACAGACCGCTCACATGGTAGAACTCGAGGTTTCACAGAGACCATTATTCTTTACAGCTACTGGCCAGCAGAAGGGGCAAACTATAAGAAACTATAGAGACAACTGATATGATGTATGATGGTCTATGTAAAAGCAGAAAAACCATATTTGCATGCATAAAACATGCCAAGTTGTCCCGGCATATTATCATGTCGGAAAGGGTAACTTTTAACACTATGTCATGGAGATGGAGAAGCACAAAGTCTGATAGGAAGTCATTCTCGGTTCAGTATCAACCTTTCTTGTGTGAAAATAAAGAACTTCAGATCAGATGTGTATTCATGTGTATATTTAATGTGCAGCATCACTGATGAATTAAAGTCAGTGGCTCTACGAAACAGTGCAGATTTGGCCTTTGGTACACAGGAGAGCTTCATTGAATCTCAATAAATGCTTTTAAATCCAAAAAGAAAGAATCAGAGGCAGATTCCCTAGGATGTCAATGTTTTTACTTTATCTGGGTACTCAACTGATTCCTAAAAATGTCTCTTTTGAAATGCTTGTTTATTGTATTTTATCTCCTTTTGCGTTTTTCTGTCTGTAACTATGTGCTTTATTTATGCTGCTGACTGTCTTGGCCAGGTCTCCCTTGAAAAAGAGATTCTTAACCTCAGTGTGACTCATATATAAAGGTCTTTGCCTATATAATATTAGTTTCTTCTGTTTTGCGCTTTGCTGTTTTCCCATTGGGCTACAGTCTGATGTTACTGTTATTTGTCTTTGTTCACTGAAACTCAGTTATTTTTGCCTCCAGAGAAATCTTCTGAATATTGTGCTCCCTGTTTAATGCTTTACAAACACATATATATGTTTTGCCCAAATTAACCAAGAACCAAGCCCACTGAACGTAAATCACAGGGTGTGTAATCGTCATCGTGGTTATTGTTAGTGATAGTGGGCTGCGAGAGCAGCTTACTTTGATTTCAAGGTCTTATGATCAACATTTGAAATGACTAACCACAGACTGTTGCCTTTAGGTGATGCTATACAGTGGTCATCTCTGAAATGGTGCTCCCAGAAAAAGAGACATACATAACAGTATATGAAACCTGCATGGCATGTCACTGTATGCACATATGAGAGTGCATCAGCTTTCCCCCTTTTTTATTAAATTGTTCGAAATCCAGCTGACCACAAGCAGGAAATGATCATAGAGATTTTGCCCTTGATGGTTTGATAAATGTATGAGAGACTGCTCACCTCCAGGTCGGAGACCCATGTGCTGCTGCCCATCAAGAACGAAGCCTCCCATTGGCTGGCCATCTGGACTATAAGCTGTACCCTGACTCACTGAGAGGAGAGGAGAAACAGGACTGTCAGAGTGAGCAACCCAGAGTTCTACAACCAGTCTCCTCATTCTGCACCTCCTTCATGCCATCCATACTCCAAAAGTCTCTGGCTCCTCTGATGCATAATCTGTCTCACTTTTCATACTGTCTTTAAGTGATATCAGTAAGACGCAGTTTGCATTTGGATTCCCCTGATCAGTCTATTGAATGGAAGGACGCATTCAGTACACTGAACAGTGAATGTAGTGCAGCTTTACCTGCTCTGTTGGACTGGTCAATCATAGGTTGGACTATTCTCCTCCTTGCATTGATAAACCTGGAAAAAAGAACAATATTATGTGATCTTTGGTGAACATAAAAAGTCACTAAATCTTGAGTGGAGATAAAGCGATGAAAAAAATAATGAAAATAAAGTTCTTTAAAAAAGCTTTTCTCACCTCACTTTCTTGCTTTTTTACGGGCTTTTGACAGTATCCCATGTACTTTTTCAGTGAATGAACTCTGCTCAGGTGTCATCCTGTGACCTGAGTATGGAACTTTGGTGACATGAGCAAGTCACATTCACTAAAAAAGGTCATGAGAAATGGTCAAAAGCCCTGGAAGAAAGCTAGTAAGTATACTTTCAGTTTAGAGATACTTAGAGTAGAGATACTTCTGAAGTCTTAAATCTATGATGTGCAGGTTATGTGAACAGGTATCAACTAAATCATTAGCAAAATGAGTAAAAATTAGATCCCAATTCTTCTGAAAATGCTTAAAAGATAAAAACATTTCACATTATAAAGTCTTTTTTTCCTTTTAAGATTTGTGCCTTTGTTGTGTCCTGCCCTGCCCTATCCCTCACTGGTATGCTTGGAATTATTTAAAAAGAAGGACACCCCATTCATCATCTAAAATATCCAGCATTTACAAAAACTGTCAATTTCATTTGGCAGCTTTTGAAGAACTGGAACCCCACGCTGTGTCTCCAGGGACTTGAACAATAATCTAGTTTATTCCTATTGACATTATCTGGGGCATTAGGAGAAAGTCACATAGTTTAAAAAATCTATTGATTTTGGTTTATCCCTGTAGCCTCAGGCTGTGATGAGGCTAACTGCTTTGTCAATGTTTTGCCATTGATGCATCCAGCAGACTACCAGTACGGTGAGTTTGCATGCTTTGATATCTGTATTGGATAGAGCCGTGGTTGGCGTTACTCGTGGATTAGAGGTGTGTAATTAGCTCTGTTGGAAACCTGATACACTTAAAAGCAAACTCTTTGGAGGATTTTAGAGGAGGATTAGAGCAGCGAAGCAATGTCATCTCAATTAATCCATACTTGCGCAGGCTGCCGGTAACATGATGACAAGCAGAACTGTATCGTCCAAAACTCAATCCAGGATGTGTGATTGTTTGACTGGACCTGTCTCAGCCTGAACATGCTGTAATCCTTTATGTCATACATGTAAATTAGTTTGTGAGGAAGAGGTGGGATATCTTTAACCCCCTAACCCTCAGCTTTATTCACAGGCCTATAGTCTCTACATGTCTCACCCAGGCAAGCCATATATTGTTATTTTCAGGATAAGGTAGGCATATTGTATAGGTCATCATTTAGCATGTCAGTGATACGCTACATGTTCTAGGACAGTTTAATTTAGGATCAAGTTCCAAAAATTGAATAATGAATAACTATTTAAACTCAGCTCTAATTAAAATGAATGAAATTAAATAATGTCAGTTTTCTATATAATTAAATTACCCAAGTCTTTCCAGGAATCTTCCTAGGAAATTATAGACCTGTAAAATGAAGCGTTACCAAAAGTTCCATGCAATTTGGGTATTTTTTGGTACCATAGGACTGTCAAAAAAGTATTTAAAGTAAACTGTAACCATGGACGTACTGACACCAAACACCTGGATTAGTTTGATACTGAAGAAAAGGCTAAATTTGATGATCATGAGCAGCAATATGTGTATAATATCTGTGTGTTCTGGTTTGATTAAATTATGTCTCTATGACTCATAGCCAAGACTTAAATGAAGATCATATGTATATAATAATAATAATATACTGTATATGTACTCTAAAGTCAAATGTATATAAATAAAATGCATTTGAAAAACCAAAGACACAGATTGCGTGTGCATGTGTGAGTGGATATGACAGCAGCCAGATGTTATGTGACAATGCAGATGTACAGATCTGTTTTTAGAGTAACTTACCAGTTGTTCACTTGAAGGATGGTGAGGCCCGTGTCTTGTGCTAGCTGCTTTTTCTGTTCCTCTGAGGGGTATGGGTGCTGTGAGTGACAAAAAGATAAAACATCCAATAAATAAAAAGAAATAAATGTCAAGGCTTCAGCCAAAAACAGCTTGCATTCATTTAGACCCGTTTTGCTCTTAAGTGCAGGCTTTTGTACTTCAAGGGAAAACTCCCACTCAGGAAGTGTAATCATATTCTCCCAGTCTCTCCCATGCGCAGTAATTCCTGGAAGTGAGTGCAGAAGTCGACTCTGGAAAAACGGAGGCTGACCACGGCTTGGCCCCCTGAACACTTCAGACTAAAAGCGCGTGCCATTGTGTGACAGTATTTGACATTATTTGACATTGCTTGACAAACGATCGGGTGGGATATAAACAGGCACAATGGTGGCTTTTGTTTGGGGCCCCGATAAAGCTAGGACCCCCTGTCACACCCCAACCCCTCCCCACATTGCTTCATCCCTCTGTCCTCCGGCCCCGGTCCCTCCGCTGGCTCTGTGTGTGTGTGTGTGTGTGTGTGTGTGTGTGTGTGTGTGTGTGTGTGTGTGTGTGTGAGAGATAGACAGTGGGAGGAGGGCGGCAGATGGTAGACAGAGGTGACCCGTGTACTGAGAGCGGGGTCGCAGGCCAGTCCCCATTCTGCTGCTGTCAGGCCAGCAGCCGCCTCCTGTGGTCATCAGTGAAGGATGAGCTTCCAAGCACTTCATTTTTAAACTGCCTTTCAGGCTAAGTACACACACACACACACACACACACACACGCATATATAACATTACACTTGCATATGTAGACACTCATACACACGCAAGCTGAAACACAAGCGAATACACAGATGTAAGCTCATGCACTGCACTATACAGCAATTATTCCCAACCAGGGCAATCAGCTTAAGGTTGTGGACCAGTGCCAACACTCATACACACACACAGATTCAAATACAACACACAAACAGAAAAATAAGCCAATAACAACAGGTGCAAAAGTGGACACACACACACAACTGTGCACACACCGAAATGCTGATATAGCTACACACACACATGTGTACTGAGGGTGTATTTTGCGGCGACTACAAGCATCCCTCCCAGCTGTGTGGCTGACAGTCCAGTGACAGATTACTCTAAGCCACGCCCACAAAACAAAGCTCCAAATCAGAGGAAAGAAAAGAAAATCTCCTGTCACTCTGCAGTCTCCATTTCACACGTGAAGCCAGAGACATGATGTACACCTGAGGGAGACTTGTTGTGATTCAGTAACTGATAACCAAAACAAAACCATTTATTGAGCCCTGTTTTATTGAAATCCCTCAATGCAAAGATCAATAATCGAATAAAATCAAACAATATAAAATTCATAGAACTCTTAACTTTACATCCCCAGTCTATTCTAATCCAGTTGTAGTTTCATATTCTACTATAGTTTCTCATTAACCACCTTGAACTCTTGCTCCACCTCCCCATTTACAGGCTCATGGGATAGTCTTAGCTAGGCATGCTATAGATTTAGTTTTTCACTCAGAAATGTGGCACAATACATGTTCTAGGGCAGTTTATGTGAAAAAAAAAGTTTTATGCAATTTAAAGTTGTTTGGGTTCTTTGTAAATCCACAGGTTTTCAACACACATCATTTAATGTTTATATGAATGGAAAGGAGAGTGTCAGTGTTCCAGGGATATAAGGACCATGTTGATGGGACATGCTGAGCCTTTGTACTGTCAAAAAGTGTATTGACGAAAAGAAAAAAATCTTATTATTTCTATTTGAGATGAACATGACCTGAGTTTGGGCACAGTTCCCATCATGCTTTGGTTGATCACTCGCACGTCTACACATAAAACACTGGTTGTTTGAATCGCTCCTTCACTGATACACAAGCTAAACATAAACCAGTGTGTAACACATCTGGCTGGATGTTTGTCAGTGTAACAGCCTGGAGGATGAAAACTAGGTCTCTAGTTGATTTGTCACTAAACTGTGTTGGTTTGGTCAAAACGGACACACGCTCGCAAGTGAAAACGCAACTCTGAAACGTGTGTGCGAGCCGGCGCATGCATTGCCTCTGTCTCATGGTTCTAATCGCTCTGTGCCCTGTGTTCTGTGTTTTACTGAACATCCAACATGCAGCTGCTCAAAGAGTTACTAATGAAATTCAGTAGTACTGAAATTGTTCTTACAAAACAAGCTCGTATACAGACCAGGTGGGTGCGCAATTTATGTCCCATTAAAAACTAGTGAAGAAGGCAACTTTCATCAGTTGTTGTCTCTATTAGCTTGTCTGTCAGAAATAAAGTGCTACACGTCCCAAAACATTCTCCAGCTAAATGAAAGCAAATCTGAAATCTTTCCTTTTGGTCCTCCAAAGTCCCAATTTTACTAAAACATCCTGGCTCCCTGACTACAAATATCAAACCTGCAGCTGGAAACCTGGGTGTAATATTTGAAATTTGACCTTTCGTTTAAGAAAGAAGTTGCAAATGTCGTCAATCGGGATTTTATCAACTAAGGAGCATCTCAAAAATCTGGTCTTTTCTCTTTCGACCTGATCTTGAGAAGGTCATGCTTTCATATCATTGCAGTCCAGAAATGTTTGAATCCTGATTAAATCATGTAAAGAACGTTGTAACTTTGTTTTGCTGTATAGTGCTGTATAAATAAAGTTTATTTATTTATATTGGTTGGCCCCCCAATGTCTGACTGAAGATTTTCCCCTTGCTACTAGCAGTTCCTGTTTGCACCAGAGCCATCAATGTACAGATGGACTTGTTTGATTTGTTTTCTGATTTTTACATAATTAAGGTGTCATGTATTAACAGGTAATTCAATCTTTTCTCTCAACTGAGAAAACAATTAAGGTGTCACGTATTAACAGGTATTAACAGGTAATTCAATCTTTTCTCTCAACTGAGAAAACAATTAAATTTCAGTTGACTCTGACACGACACTTGTCACCTTCAGTGGATTCCAGCTTTGCTCCCCAAACTCAAACACTGGCATCCATCTTTGAATGAGGATAAATGCAGGGTTGCATGGAAACCAACAGTTACGACCAGGCTAATGAGCCGATAATGAATAATATAATGAATCGAAACCTTTCACAGCTGCTTTCTCTATAGCTTCCTCAGAGGGGGATCTTTTAAGGGTCTTCGGAATGGACGACAAAAGCAGGAGGCTACGGCTAGCGGTGGACAGAAACACCCCCCCTCAATGGCCTTCCAACCGCAGGCCTCACACTGCAATGTCTGACAAAACATAATCCCGCTCCTTTCACACCCTCAACGACTGATGAATGCTTGATCGCTTGGGTGTTGCAATAGGCCTTTCAGAGGCCAAAGTCCCCTTGCACACTTTTTATAGGCACATCCTGCCACGGCAAACACTTGTGCTTAACAAATTAGGCCTGAAAGGGGATGGGGAACAGAGAGGGGATAATTCAATTATCCTTCTTTTTTATCTGGAAAATCTAAAGGTGGGCTTTGGAAAGGAAGGGATTACTCCGAGTACAGGACCTGTATGGGCCTTTTACAAACTAAACAACTAAGGGGTTATAACACATCTACAAGGAGGAGAGGTAGAAGAACTGAGGAGGCAGCAGCAGTGGTATCTTTTGGACCTTGGATAAAAGGTAAAGCTCTCCTCGTGGAGACTTGCTCACCCCCTCTGCTGCTTCTGAACGGAACGCTTCTGATGTTGATTTCTGTACAAACGCTGTGCAAACCCTGGACTGGTATTTAAAAAAGGACCTTTAGATGTGAGTTCGTCTTTGCTCCGTTCTTTTACAATAGAACAAAGATGATCTTAGTTTCAAGATGCCTTTGGGAAATCTAGCCTGAGTTCATTCCTGGGCGAAGAGGCATCATTTCAAACAACTGTTGCCTGATGGAGGGGATGGGGTTAGACAACATTAATTACTAGCATTAAGTGTAATCAATGGAGTGTTATAGAGAAAAAGAAAAAGTGTTGTGTTTGAAATCTATAAAAAGCCACAGTTGGAGGGCTTGTATAGAAAAGCAGCTTAACAGGATCAGGGGTATATTCCCTTACCGTAAGGTGCTGGAAGAGCCATGCTCTCATTATATTTGTGGCCACTTTGGGGAAGATGCCTCGTTTCTTCTGCCTCTTCTTGTCCTGGTCATCCTCGTCTCCCGTGCCCGGTGATGCCAGGCTGTTGTCGAGGCCGTCTCCTGTGATCAGAGACAAGAGGAGTCACGTTATGAGAAAGCTTTAATTTGGCCCTGTCGCCTTCATCCTCCTCTGCGAAAATGTGCCGCAAAAGGGCAGACGGAGGAAGATTGCTTTTCTCCAAGATTCTTCCTCTCACCTCTGCTTGACTCACTGGCCACTGGATAACGAAGAGGAGTTTGTAGTGTGGGAGCTCAATAAAACCAGGAGCTATTAATTCAATCTGAGCCACGCGTTTGACATGAGGTAATGACTGCGGGAGCTGTGCGCCTGACATGAAATAATGAATGTTCAAACTGCAGTTGGACTCAGTGCTATGTACTCCTATATATATGTGACCTCTGTTTGAAGTAAGACATTATTTCCATATAAGTAAAAGAGGAAAAAACAAAAACAAAGGTCTAGTCTGTGAGTGAAGTATGAACCCAACAACATCAAACCCTGTGCTGTTTGAAGTCAGAAGCGAGGCATTAATTTGGGGTACTGAGAATGAGGTGGGTGTGGGTGGGTGGTTCGCTAGGGCGTGAAGCCATCACCCTTGTGTTCCCATGTGTTCACTGGCTGACCCCCCCTGCCCCCTCTACCCCTACCCTCACTGACAACGTCTGTGTCGGATTGTCTGCAGTGCAGCGTCATGCCGGGCCCTGGATCCTGCCATTAGCAGCATCCCTGTTTGATTTCAGCAGGAAGCTGGCGTGGATCGAGGCGGGAGGCTTCCTTTAAGCTGAGATTTCCGCCCCTGCTAGCTAACTCACTCCATTTCACAACACAAGGGGCACTCCACTCTCTCTCCCTCGCAGCCATTAATTGTGCATCAGCCAAGATGATTTACTTTTAACAGTGGTGGTTATTTTTCTTGCCCTCGGGGCAGAGAAGCCTTGAAAGCCTGCCTGGAGGGCATGTGAATAATGCATCTGAGAGACTCCTCCCCCGAGGCAGGACAGGAACCCTACTTTTCTTAAGATTTGCCCTAGCATGTCTTTTTGTTTTTAGAGATGCATCAATCAAACGCGCCTATATGAGCCATATTCATGCATAAATATTTCAGCTAATGAATATTGACATTAAAAAGGAAGTGTTCTAGGGTTGGGGGCCCTGGGGGTTGCGGGAGTTTTGACGGATGGTGTCCAGCTCTGAGTCATGGACAGGGTACAGGGTTCACACTGCCTCTGTCCTCTACTCTTTACTTTGTTTTGTCTTCAGCCTCTCCTACAGTCTGTCGGTTAAGTTACTTCTCTCTGGGCAAAGGTTCCCTCAGGCAGCGGGGGGGCATTTTTATGTACAGTTTCTGTAACTTTTTTTGTAACTGGTTGGAGACAAGATTAAGATTGGGGATGTCATCTTCCTGCATACCTACCATATATCAATGTACACAAATACAGACAGGCATTACATCTTCATCACCATCATGAACAACATTAACATCTTCTAGCAGCCATTACCGCACATCGATCTCTACTCTGGGTTCAAACAAAACCAAATAACCCAACTTCCACTCCCATCAAGGAATCAGCTAAGATGAACACAAGGTCAAGCTGAATGAATGAAGAGAAACAAAATGGCAATTCAGTCTGATTGTCGGGGTATTTATACTATCAGGCTAGTATTCTAGCAAAATAGACTAACACCAACAATTTAAAAGAAAACTGACGATCAAATCAATCAGTTTTCAAGACTCCTTGTTTTAATTGATGAAACTGGTGCATCTCTATCTCTCAAAGAAAAAGGGCATAGTCCATTCTATATATAATCACATGAATCAAAGAGTGGCCTCACTAATAAACAGTGGGCTACTGATGACTTGGGTTTTATATTTGAGAGGTCCTGCAGCATTTTTCATCAGATCATAAAGCTATAGTTCATAAAAGGTTAGAGAAAAAAAGAAAAAAAGAAAGAAAGGAAAGAACAAACAGGACTCGCTCGGCCTAATTATATCTAAGGAAGGCACGCTGTTCTCCCCTCAACTCCCCCCCCCCCCCCCCCACTCGACACCCCACCCTGGTCCACCTCCACTCCTCTCCTCATCCCGCTTTCTTCTGCTCCAGAGAGGGGAAAGCCGCGGGGCAGATCCTCTGCTACACTAATCGCTTCTGACTGTTCCTCGGCAACTCGGCCAATCTAACCAGTGTGTGACGGTGCAGTCTCAAAGTCGTACACCCGTGCTAGTCTCCCATGCCCCCCTTCACCCCTGCCCCCTCGTCTCTCTCTCTACTCCCCCCCAGCCCCCCCTGCACGCGTGACACAGGAGGGGGTGGGGTGGGGGGAGTGATGGGCATTACCCCAGGGATGGCTGGAGTATTGCCCCGGGGCTAAGAAGAAAAACACACACAAAAAACACAGCACCCTAAGATATGAAGAGAAGTCTTCCTATCCTTTCTACCCACTTCTACCTCTGCTGCTCTTATACAATGTGTTCAACCCGTGCTGTTATAGATTTATACCTCTTTATACTATTTAGAACATTCTGCTTTTTTCTTTTCTGTTATGCTCCTTGCTGCATTCAAAACATTCAGAATCACCAGAAATCTCTCTGCAACCTCAGCCTAAGTTTGTTGTTGAATTACTTCAGACTATATACAGTATATTATATTGGGCAGGAGGTTAGTAAAAACTGTACCTACTCTGGGTCAATGGTATCTCTTACTCAGTAGAATTGTGGCTTACAGAAAGTTATATTAAAGCTTTGCCACAGGGCTGCTCATGATGTATGTATATGTATGTCAGACTTTTGACCCTCCATTACTTATTTATTAAATACTTATTGATATATTTATAATTTTTTAGATATACTGTAAATCTATTAATGTATATGTACTGCATGCAAGTGGGTTTGTGATGATAATCTTACTGCACTGGCAGCCTTGTTTTAAGAAAGCAAGACGTATAGGACTCAACAACAGACAAAAATGACTTGGCAAGATAGAGATTTTTATGCAGTTTAGATTTGCACATATTTCAGTTTCTTGTTTTTTATTACTGAACTGCTTTATCCCCCTGCCTAGTACAAGGTTTTTCTATTTTTTGTGTAAAAAGTCCACACAGTCTCATTGTCAGATATTCTTGACATTTGAAACGGTATAATTTTTTTAATTTAGTTTTATTTTCTCCCTCATCTCCTCCACCATAGTCTCTGCTCTCTGTAGCTCAGGGGCCGTGAACGCTGGGCGAAGCAGTTGGTGGATGACGTGTCCATAAGACAAAGTGCGGAGCGGCTAGCAGAACTGATTGCAGCACTCAGCACACAGCTGCATCAGTGATACAAAGCCAGCGCGGCCTGTCTAATGAGCTCAGCGGGGCCCTGATCCATCATTAGTGACACCTCGCGGCCCCTCCCCTTATTAGACATGATACACAGCTCTAAATGGAGTAGTCTGGAAGGTTTCCAAAACATGGGGAATCCTCCGTGTGAGAAGGTGAACATGACGATTAGAAGCTGTTGATGGGGAGATGCAACTGTTTAACGCCAAGCAGTTTGCATGCTGGCAGCACCAAATGGCAGTGAGAGGTACTAAAAATTCTAACTGCAGTGCACAGAAATCCACTGATAAGGTCCACACACGAGTGTCTGTGGAATGAAGACGATTTCTGGGGATGCTGGGGCACTCTCTGATTCCAGTGAAGGAGACCATTTGCATATTATTCTTAAGTGATTCACATTGTAGGTGAAGTGTCCATACCTGCCTCCTATTTTGGGCAAAGTGCATGGATATCTAAAGTGCATAAATATAGGTAAATATGTCATTTGGACAAACAGGGAGAATTGATTTCATACATGATATTGTCTTATGTGATGCAGCACCAAAAGCTCAGCCAAAAACTGACAAGCCTGTTGTGTTCTATATAACACATCTCCTCTGCAGCCGTGTGAACACTATCTGCAATCACTGATGGGTACATATTATGCGTGGATGTGGACTGTAGTTTACACTGAGGACAAATCTCCAAGTGGTTGGTGTAAAACCAGAGCAATACTCCACTACTACTAATACTAGTATTAATACTACTTTATGTATAGGCTGCACATTACAACAGCATGGCATGAAATAGCATACACCTCATTTTTGTTTGACACATTTTCTATAGCAGACCCACAAATGGTTACTCACTGAGAAGCAGATAAACCAACATCAAGATTGTGTTCCCCATGCTGTGTGTGACCATCAGCTAATTACAACTATAGGTCACACAAACCAGGAGCCAATCATCAAAAAGGAGCCTCTCGCAAAGGCACTGAGAAGACATGATTTTTATCTCAGCAACATTATGCAAAAATTGGTATTTTTTGCGACATGGCGCCCCTACAGTTTGGGGAGTGCAATACACCCTCATGGATAGCTGTACACTGCATTTGTTGACAAGCTGAAGGATTTGGATTTGGTGGGCTGACTTGGCTTATGATCAAAAATTAGCAAGTCGACAACTTTGCTAACACAGCCAAAATCATGCACGACAACACAAGTCACAGCAAGCCAGCTGATATTTACTAGTCCAACAGCAAGAAGGCCAGCTTGGCACCTATCCTACAGCATTTTATTTACTCTTGTCTGGCCTCTTGCTCGGTCACTCTCTCTTTTTTCTCTTCTTAACTTCCTCTGTCAATGTCCTCTTCGGTCTCTTGGCCTCTGCCATGATGTCCATACTGAGAATACCGAGCTAGACCCATGTGGGACGTAGTGCCATTCAGGGTGTTAAGGGTGTTCAGGGCGTGGAGTGGGAATGAAAGACGCGCCATTCTCCATGTTACAAGTCAATACACCATCAAAATGATTTTGTTATTTTAGTTGCATAATGTTGCTTTAATATTATGCACAATTATTACTACATAAAATACAGAATTTGGTCATTTGTTTTCGTGTAAATAACTAATTTTTTCTGTGAGAACAGACACAACAATGTGCACTTTCCTTTCTCTCCACATCCAGCATTTATCTCTTTCTCTCTGAACCCCCCACGTCGCTGTCTTTTCTACAGCATGACAGATGCTAGGGGACATTAGCTGTGATGTCATTGGCATGCCAGCACCTCCACCTTGCCACATTCCTTCCTCCTGACTCCAGGCTCTAGATGTGACTAAAAGATGCAACACGTCCTGTTCCTCACATTCCATTTCTCAACACGAGCGTGCAGGATCTTTTTGAGTCACTCCCACTGCCTTTTGTTTTATTTGGGTCTTTGTGATGGACATTTCAAGCCTTTCCTTGTCCTCCCCCAGACCCCTTCCAAACATTCCTGGAAGAGCTCAGCCCCTTTAGCTGTGGTCACCCTGGGGGTTGAGCTATCAAAGACAGCCCTCTCTGCATATCACACAGCTTACAAGGCAACAACCAAAACCTGGGAGCTTACAGAGGAGCAGGTAGCCATGAGCCAAACCACCAGCCACACAGTGGATGGATCATCTACCTGTGGTTAGCCAGGGCTGGAAGCCACATCACCACCACTATAGTGTTCCCAAATGACAGTGGATTTTAAAAGGTTTTGTCAGACCATGGAGGCATGACTAATGACATCCCACTACACCATCACTTCCTGTCTTCTATTTGATTGTCATTAAATTTCTTTTCATTTTTACTTTCATAATTATTCTGCCAAAGGAATAATATGAGAACCTCTTGATCCTCTTTGTCGTTTGTAATTTAGAAAAACTGGGAATTTAGTTTGATCTATGTTTGAGTAAAATGTCTGTTGTGTTGCACTCAGTCATAATGTTATAGTCTTTGAATCACTCTGAATAGTGTTTCCATTGGGTTTAGGATAAGTTAATGTAAATGAATGAATGTTATGGATAAACAACAAAGGCTATTCTCTCATCTTGTTCAAAGTAACACAGGTAAGAAATAATGCTTAAAAGCTTGGTAGCTGTGAAAATCCTTTCATCTTCAGTTATGATGACATTGTACTCAAAATAATTGGATTTTATCAATTGCATCAACAATTACTTAAAATTTTGGGAAGGAATGTGTCCCTAAACATTTACTGCTGACAGTTTAGTGAAACATTGTGGTCTTGGTAAATACTGAAAAAGCAAGGCTATCGCCAGACAGGGCGTTGATATTGGATCATTTTGCAAAACTCCGGATAATATTCAACAGCAAACTTTCTATAATGATTTATTACTACATTATCTGCACATGGAAAATATGGTGGTTGAGGTTAGGAAACGTCTGTGGTGATGTGAGATCTGGTCTTCGGCATTAAAGTTGGATAAATCATCTTTTCGTAACTTTAACCAAGTGTTTTAGTCGCCTAAACCTAACAACATGTGGGACAAAGGAGGTAGACCCTGGTTTTCAGTGTCAGTGTTGAGCTTTGTATGCCCAACCATCCTCCTCGACCACCGCCCCATGACTTCTGTGCAGTATAAGAACGTCACATTGCCAGTGAGCATAATCCAGGGAGCAATTATATTTCCTCCAAAATGTTTTGGCAAGGAACATTAGTAGGGTATAATTGTATGTTGTGGCAGTAAGCGCTGAGTTTTGTTATAGTGCCAAGTATCAGCTCAGTCTCCCCAAAATTCCTCCCTGATAAATTTTGATACTCTTTGTTGTTTAACCAGAAACAGAAAGTCTCACTCAAGGAAAACTCTTGCTCTCAAATCTCGCGAGAGGTTGAGTTGTTACAGGAAGACAAAAGGATCTTCCTCTTTAACAAACGGTCTGTCTCTGTAGGGATCATTTCCATAATGTTGTCAGACACTTGGAATAACAGTCAAGCACTTTTAGTGGACAGACTTTTCACGGGCACAATTGCCCGCAAGGATTACATTGCAGCTATTGCAGCCCGTTCGCGGCAGAGGCGATCTACTGGACCAATTCCAAAACTAATGGTAAGTATTAGTCATTTCGACCCCAAAATTTGTAAAAATAGGGCTTAGGTTTAAAAACATCAGAGTTTCCCTTTAAGATGAAATCAATAATAGACGTTGGCTTTCCCTGCATTCATGCTCACATCAGTGTACCTTTATGAAAAAGGTGAACGCCCTTTCCAAGGTATGAACTCATTATAAACGTGTTGATATCTGTGTGACAACATTATTACAACTCTACAGAGGCCATCTACCTGCTCCAAATTAGATTATCATGATACGCCTCTAACGGTTCTTTCTATCCTTTCAGGTTGTATGTTTGACTCTTCCCTGGCATGAGAATAGATTGGAAACAAGGCAGAGAGGCCCAGGGAGAAGCAGCAGGTAGCATGCAGCAGATCCTGCAGCAGCAACCACAGCTCTGATCATTCTACCCTCTTCTTTTCCTTTGTTCCTCATACATAAAGTGCTCTGTCCTTACATCCCTACAGGGGGCATTCTGCACCCCCATCCTCTATGCATTCTCTCTCAGGTCAAAAGGGCATGGACCTTGGGTTTTCCCCCCACTGTTGGTTAAAAAAAGCCTAAAGGAAAGAAGCTATTCACACTGTGGCCTTTCTCAGCTTGCCACAACATACGACTTCTAGATACTGAATGGGTGAATTAAGATTTGTGCAAACAAACATGTCACACACATGTCAGTGTATTTTAGGTGAAGTTGAGAAGCTAAGATGATTTTCAAAAGTGTAAAATCAAAGGAAGAGTCATGATCTGTTTCTGATTGTCTCTTAATCCTCTGAGTTTCTCTTGTCTTGCAAAGCATCCTCCTATTGTTCTCATCAATGCTCTGCTCCTTGATGCCTGATGGGCAGAGGGTGGAAAGTTGCTTTAAAGTCCATTCTATTTTTACTGCGCCCAAAGGGGAGAAAAACAAAAACAAGCCATAAAACCCTTATAGCCTCCAATTAGCACATCAGAAATCACATTAAGTGCAGGAACACCAGGGCGACACAAGAAGGACCAGGGCTGGATGGCATCAGAGGGAGAGAGCAGCAGACACTAACAGCAGACAACTAACTCAGAAGATCTCTTCATCAGCACTAACTGACCTGAAATTGAGAACCCACAATGACTGTAAAAGTAAGGGAGCCACAATTAAAAGGGAAAATCAACAATAATTGTCCTTTGGACGTTTTTCTTACTTGAAGTCAAAGTTTAGATCCTTCACATCTGTTAAAACCCTGCTTTGTAATTTTCAAAATGTAGAGGCATCAATACACAAACAAGCACGACTATTTTCTGAGAATTTGTCCTTTAAAAGCATGAATTTTAAGGATACATATATATACATATACATATATATATTTTTTTTTAATACATATTTTTTTGTTTTGGCCATAAAAGGCCAAAACAACAATGCTTTAGTTTGTCTCTTAATCAAGCTTGTAGCCAGGATTTTAGAAATACTGAGGTCATAGAGACAAATCCTATCCAATTATATTTTCTCCAGATACAATTTACTATCACAAAAGTCTAAATGCTATTTCAAAACATTCATTTTTGGTGTAAGAAGTAGTCACGTACATATATTGAGTTCAAAATAATCGGAATCACCCCAATTCAGTACACAACATGTGCTATCTTTTAAAAATATAAATGACCTCACTGTCATACTTTCTGACTTCCCTGCCGTGTCTGTAGCACTCAAGCCTGTTGGTTCATACTGAAGATGTATATAATATGAATATGAATAATATAATATGAAATTATATATAAATTCATTAAAAAATGCTCAGTAATTTGCTAATGCAGCTGGACACTAGTTTTTAGCAAATATTACTCAAACAGGAGACAATTTTCAGCAGCAGATTGATGCACATTAGGGTTATGGTTAGGGTAAATACCTGCAACAGCAGTCCTCACTAATCTTTTATTATCTGTTTTTATCAATGCAATTAAGATCAAGTGATTAGATGAACTAAGTGCATGAACTTTCTTGAAAGGATCCCCCCGAGTCACCAGGCAGCAGTGCCCACGCCTCAGAAAGAGGTCACAGGAAAGTCAAAGCTTTGATATGAAAGAGGACGCAGGAGGCCTGCGGGTGCTCTTACCGAGTTCACTGGTGTTGTCTCCACTCTGGGAGACGTGTCCCCCGCTGGACGGTCCTGGGGTGCCCACAGAGGGCGTGGAGTGGGCGTCATCCATGTCTCTCCAGGACGCTGGGTTCTGAGAGGTCAGGGAGAGGTCCGCACACCAGGGGACAGGAGATAGGGAAAGAGAGGAGAAGAGGACAGGAGAGGGGGAAAAAATAGATGAGGAAGGTCCAGTAGGTCCAGTATGAGGTCCATTATGCAGTTTCCCAGACACAAAGACAGCTGCATGGCATGATTAGCATAGTAAGGCAGAAACCAAGTAATGGCAAAAATGTGAGACAAGAACAACATTACCATTCTGTCCAAGAGGGAGGTTTAAATATCGCTGCAGAAAGAGTAGGAGCAAGAGTTTAGAGGACAGTTTAGTAACCCTGCAGCATGTGGACCCTCCTGTAACCTGGCTGTTTCTGTGACCAGTGTTGGGAAGGAACCCTGTATTTATTGAGCCGATTGGCCTGGCCACTCAGACAGCCATAAGCCCAAACCACACAGCAGACCTCCCTCTTCAGCCTCTCTGCGTCAGCTGTTTGCCGGATGGTGATCAGATGAAGAGCTTGGCAGATGACAACAAGAAGCACAGGGACAATGGCGCAGTGTGAATGAGGCCTCTCAATGATGGCCCCTCTTTTCTTATCCAGCCACACAATAATTACAACTCCTCAGTACACACAGCTACTTAAAGAGGTGCCATGTGTTTCCACGTTTATCAAGTTAATGAAGGTCTTATTTCCTAACACCCCATCTGTTAAAACCAAATTAACAGGAATAGAGGGTAGTGTACAGTCTGTATGAAGAGAATTCTACCAAACATTCAAACTTATGTTCACCTTATAGAGATGCTCTTTGCCTCACACTGTTAACCAGATGACTCACTGTAAAGACAGGCTACATTCCTACACCAAATGACCACTAGCTACAAACACAGGTAAAGACAGCCATCGAAATGTACACAAGCTTTCTGTTTTTCTCCAACATGGCAAATATTGTGAATGAAGCTGTTTGTTCAGCACAACCAGGTCAAACTGGGTATTACACTGTGATTAATCTGCCAGTTGTGCTATTGTAACAAAGAGGCCGATTTCCTACAGGTTCATGAGTCACCATGAGGTTTAGTTAACATATATATCAGGGACGGACCGAATGAAAGCCGAGTGGTTCTGTGTTATCAGGAAAACCACATACTTACTTGAATTTATGGCATTTAACCAGAGGATTTGTTCCTGAGAAACCAGAGCTCTTCAGGTACATGTTGATCTAACTTCCACACTGCCACATACATCTCTAAATTAGTCATAATATGGAAGTAAATTCTACAAAGCTGACTTTGGGTTTCGGGGTTCATTTTAGAGTTAAAGAGATCTGTCTATGTGCCTATGTGTTTAAAGCGCTGACCGTGTATGTCAGCGCCCCCGTTTGGATTCAGACTGGATATCTTTGCTGCATTAACTCTCAACCCTCTACTCTCCAGTAAAGGCACAAGTTCAAGGTCTTTATTGTCACATGCACAGCAGTTACAGTGACGCAGTCGTTGGATGTGAGATTCTTTGTCCTCAGGCTTCCTCCAACAATGCTCAACAAAATGTATAAAAAGAAAATCATGCAAATAAAAGAATGAGAATCGAAGACAAAATAAAACGCATAGTTTGAGTATTGCCTGATGCTGATTTTACTGAACCAGTGTGAGGGGTGTCAATAAAACCTGGATGACATGTATATGTCACATGAGGGTCTAAATGCTATTTCAGATGCTTTTTCATCCTTTAAGAATAAATTAATTAACTAGGAGTTGTTGTTTTTTTTCAGTATCTCATGCAGATCACTGCACAGGTTTGAAGAAATTTCCACTTTCAGGACAACTCTTGAAAAACCTTTATTAAAATTGGAATCCAGTGAGAAAATAAAATGTTCGGACTCAAAAGACAAAATGTTTAGATTGGGATTTTTTTTGCAGGAAACAAAAGATCAGCAATCAGGAGCTGCAGGCCAAAGCATCAGTATGAGCCTCGACAGTGTGAGTGGAGGCCCAGGTGATCGCTGCAGAAACACAACCAGACCAACAAACCAAACCTAGAATCAAATGACTGCTTTACACACAAACACACCTGTAAACTCACACGCACACACCCTCTGAACACTAAACAGATCATGGTACTCTCAGTGGTTAACGTGCATGTACTTTACACAGCTGTGCATGTCTTTGTACCCAGAGGAGAGCAGCACATCCATTATGCAGCAGACATTAGAAGGAAGGCATTACAGCAGGAGAGTGTCCTGTCACATCAACTGGTGGCCTCACACACACACACACACACACACACGTAAACTGTTTTGTCGCTTAACTCAGAAGGAAGCATATTAAGAATTGCACTCTGAAGAACAAAATGAATGTATGTTCCTGAAGTCACTGAAGTCAAAAATTATGTTTTTCACTGAAGTTGCAGCTGGACAATATTCAGTATTCATGTTTGAAAAGTTTCTAGAATTTACTTTTTGCATGGTTAAAACAGCATTTCAATCAGGGTTTCTCAGCCTTTTCTGGTCTATGATCCCATTTTTTTATTTTCAAGAGACTGTAGGGAGCCTTAAAAGTGATTATACAGGAGTTAGGATTCATATTCAACCTGTATATTTAAAAATCAACTAATCAAATGACTGTTTGATATAAATTTTAGAAATCTACCTTGACCCCATCTGTAGCAACCATGAGCTCCTACATATCGAGAAATAAGTGTAGGTCTGAAAAACATGAATGAATTACAGACTGTAAAACTACAGCTGTTCATGGAGGAACGTCCGTCATATCCAAATGGAATAATAATACATCAGTAAAGTAAGGAGCCAGCCTGTTTTCTGCACACAGTCCAAAACAATGTGTCAATAAACCCATACAGACCAACAGTGCTGCTGCTACACTCTAAATCACTTGCAACATTAGAATTTGCTTCTTTGTAAATGAACGCAGGGGCCAAAAATAGGAAGAGGCTGTGTAAAGAACACAGCGGGGGGGTTGTTCCACAAGGACCCCCACTCTAATCCTATTGGCTGAGAAACACCAGGCCGAAAGGGACTGAAGCTCAACAGCAAACACAACACTGGCAGCTGTGTCAGACTACTTTCCTGTTCCTGTCAACAGATACAGTTACAAAGTCTCATTTACAGACAAAATATAATTTAAACAACAAATCTCAACTGTCCATATTTATTCTTAACAGAGCAGTGTCTCGCTATGTCTTACAGATATTTTCCACTAAGACTATGCACAGCACCCTCAGCAAGACTGGCACACCACCAAACCGCAAACAACCGCAGCCATCGGCTTCATTAATGCCACCAAAAACTCACCAAACCCAAGCAACCTTTCATCCGGTTAAATGAGACTTCAGCGCTTACATCCTGTCAGATTCACTCTGTGCCAGTGAAGAAAATATAGAGAAATGCATTGGTGTGCAGTCGGCCTACTGGTCCTCGAGCTTTTTGCCTTATGATCTCTAAAAATGAAGCAATGTCTTCTTGCAACCCCAGTCCCACGTTGCACACGTTAATAAGCTGTGAGAAATTCCACCAAACAGGGATTTATTCCCTTCTCTAATTGTTTTAAGTGAATTGTTGTTAGAGGCCTAAAGAGGTAAAATTCTCCAGTGTTCATTTGAAAAAGTTGATTAGAGGATTACAGCAAAGTCAGAAAAAAACGTATTATTATTTCATATAGAAAAACATGTTTTTTCCCCTCTCTCAAGACCCCTCATATTTATTGTGTGGTCCCATGGATGGGCCCCAACCCTCAGTTTTGTAACCAGTTGTCTACAGTTATTAGCTAATACGAGTTAACTATGAAAGGCAGGCCTGTGCAAGCAAAAATAAATAAAATAAAAGAGTTATTCGTGTCCAGCCGCACTGATGTACCCCTTTTTATGAATTTCGAGCAGGCAAGCTGACTCACATGGTCCGCGAGGTTCGTGGAGGATCCCGAGAGGTCGTCGAAGTCCGACTTGCAGACGTCTCTGTCCTCTATGACCAGGTCGATGGGCATTTTGCCCTTCAGGCAGCTGATGTACCGGTGGCAGAAGTTATCGCAGAGCTCGTGAACCTGCGAAAGCCGCAATCCAGTCTTTCATTGAGATTCTCCGTGTTCGAGTTTAGCACCAGAATACAAAAATGTTACATTAAATTATCCATCAGTGACAGAACAGAGAGAATATTTACCTTCTCTAATTCCAGGAGATGAAATCGTAGGACTTGAATCGCTTGAATCATCTAAAAAACAGATTTTATTATTACTATTATTATCATTATATATTTATATATTTAACCCCCTCCAAAAACATACAAATAAAATAAATGACATGATAACAGAACATGGCATGATTTAGGCTAAGAGACGCCCAGGGTGCCATAATAATAATAATGACTGTGTGCATATGATAATTACCAACATAATACTTTAAATATTACTTTGCTTTCATTACAAAAAAAGAAACGTGTCCTTAAAAGTAGCCTATGAGCTGGCTCCAGGCAAGTCTGTGCCGTGGCAGCGCGCAGAGAGCAGCCGGTGCAGGAACCACGCAGCAGAGAATCAACGGAGAGAGAGAAAGAAAGAGAAAGAGGGGCTCACCAAGTTATCCAGCTCTGGATTGGAAGAAAATAAAGGTTTCTCTGCGCGGATCTGAACAGGGAAAGAGAACGAAAAGTGTTTGCAAACGGATTCCGTTTTTTTTTTAATCTTTAGAATGAAAAGAGCAAGTCAGTGCTTCAGGGTTTAACCATTCATCATATGATCCTGTCAGCCGTTTAACCTAATGAATGAAGCGTTGGACTTTTGGCCGACACCATCGGCTGCATTTGGCTGAAGATTATTGACACGTTTTCTTGCTCCCTGACTTCCGGTATATTGAGGACACCTGTGTGCTCCTACCTGTTTTGCAAACACGGCTATGTCTTCATTGAAGGAGTCGGAGGAGCAGACGTCTCCTCCCGCAACCCCGGGTTCTCTGGGCGTGCAGGTCGCCAGCTCGCACTTCTCGAACACCAGAGCCAGCAGAGGAAATAAAGGGTGGCTGCAACACAGGCGAGGACAGGCCCATTTGATTCCATAGCCATTGTTAGGCCTGAACATGAACTACCTACAGCAGCCTATATCAAAGCAGCGGCAGATAACGTTTCACATTAAGGTTGCTGAGTTCAACAAAAGAATACCGCTTTGTAAGCTGCGACAAATATGTATTTATTCCTCCTTAATGCAAGGGAACAAATGCGCTGACATTACTTCATCGGTTTCAAATGCAAACAACTTGCTCAGAGATTTGAAGCAATTATCGATGCTACTGGGCTGTAAGGTGCATTATTTCGAATTGTTTCAAGCTGCAAAAAATAGATAAAATTGGAACTGCATCGAAAATGACTGGAATTACTTCGTCTCATGCAGAATATATCATTAAAAAAAGATTTTTACACGGAATTTATGTGAAATGTCATTCTGGCTTTCTGCTGGATAATGAAGTGAACTTTGGTGCCTAATAAAGAAAAAGTAAATAGTTTCATTTATAAGTGTTTCTATTGCCTCATAAAAAAACATTATTATTATAATTATTATTATAATTATTAATATTATATCCACACCCGTAGATTTGGTCCTTGTCTCTCTTCAGTGCGTCGTTGACGGCGCTGCCCATGCTGCTGGGCATGATGTTGTGCGGCGCGTGGGCTCCATAATGCTGCGTCGGGTGCGGGGGCGGCCCGTGGTTCAGGTGGTGGACCTGGGGCAGGGGCCGCGGGGCGTGCGGGTCTCCGTACATGGAGGTGGGGACTCCGACTCCGTCCATCGCGCCTCCGTAATGAGCCAACTCATCGTACTGCAGTGAAAGTTGAAGATGACATGAGGACAAGAGGAGGGGAAAAACTTTCCATCTACTTAATAAGACTGTTATATTCATATAATGTGTTTATTGTATTCACTATATAGGCATTAGACCTGGTACTCTGTAAAGAGGGAAATCTATATATGATTATAGTATAGCATCACTTGCTGAATTAGGCTTTTTGTGTTAAAGTCCACATCATATTTTTCATTCATGTATTTACATTAAATGTAATGACTTGAATCCGTCTAAGGATGTTAAATGATCTATGCTGAAAGGGAATTATCTTGTGCAAACCATTTTAATAATGACAAATCAAAAATAATCTCCCAAATTAGACGTACCCTTTGCGCCATCTCCGTGCGCAATTTCCAGATGTGTAAAGAGAAGTTTGGTGTTGGTGGATAGTTTAGTCGATGAAGAGTCGATTAAATCCAAGAGGGAATTATAATCCTGTCCTGTTCTGTGGCATGGAGCAAGTCAGTAATGATTGAAATCAATGCAAAGTGATCAAAAACAGCATTTGTCCTCACGTTACCACGAGTGCCAAAACGCGCACTGGCAACTGGCAAACTGGTTTCCTGTGGTTCCCCAACTAGAGGATTAGTGGTAATCTGTCAGATCTGAGTGTTTGGTGTTAGTTCCGAGTTGTCGCTCTCACAGGAATGCGCTGATGGTCCGCGGCTCAGTCCTCTGCTCTCAGTGTGTCTTCATGTCCATGTCTCTGCGCGCCGACACGCTCACTGTCCCCAGGTCGGCTGGAGAGCCGCTTATAGGACCGCTCTGTGATCTGCAGGACACGCTGATGACGGAACGTGGAGGAGCTGGGTGGGTGCAACCAGCCCCTGCCTACTGGCAAGGTACTGTTTCGAAACGTTGTCTTCCGGTCATTACTTTCAAAATAAACCCGGACTACTAAACCTTTATTGATCCCTTAGGGAAAGGGGGTCGTTTCAGCATCAGAAGGAAGCGCACAAATAGAATATAAAACGGAAATGATATATTATACATATAATACGTATGCATTATATAGGTGTAAGAAAAAAGAATAGTTGTAAGATATGAAATAAGAATAAAAGGAGAGACAATACAATACATAGGCTATATATATAGGCTAATTTTTAAAACCGAGCCTGATCATGTTTGAAGTTGGAATATGACCTATGCACTTAAGGGCTTGTGTCAGGGTATTTTGGGGGTCAAATGCACGCCCTACCCCTTTTAACATTTAAGGTATAGATGAGCACATTCATGTCTTAGCAGTGTGTAATGTGCAAATAAGCAGAAAGCTAGATTAATGGATCTCTTAGTTCATTTTAACACTGTGTATTTAAAATAGAGAAACTGTGACAGAACATGCAGCTCTGTCTTCCTGCCTGAATACTGTGAATATTAGTTATTGTGTGATGTGTCCTGTCTGTGATATTTTAGATGTTGCTGACAAAATAAAAAAATATGATTTCAATAAATACCTGAATTACGAACAAAGAATGTCACTTGTAATTTGCAGACTGTAGTCTTCTGAACAGTCATTGAGATGAACTGTTCTTAAATGACTTCAAAAGCAGAACGTGTGTACATTTAGCTAGCAACCTCCATATGAAATGTGTGCAGTCTATATGAGTATAAAATATAAAATAAATACATGAAGTTACAGTGTGATTTTATGCATAATGTCGAATGAACATGTACGGGTTAAGTGTCAGTGGACATCACGATGGACATCCTGTTGCAAGGATCAGCCCAGGACCCTCCAGTTGCAGGATGGGCTTGTTGAGTTCATGAGTCTGCAATATGTATAAAAATCAATTAGCACAAACTTGAAACTTGTTAACTATCACAGTGAACATCATGTCAATTTTATGGTTAAGTTGTTACATGAATAACGCAGTGCTGACTTCTCTAATGAATTCAAACTTTCCATTGTATTATTTATAAAGTGATTTTTGACCCAAAAGGGACATTTGACATGATGTTGATTGTGATGGATTGAGCTACATGACTAACTGAAGCAGGTTTTTCATTCTCTGGAAACTAAAAGCACTGAGAAAAAACACCTTCAAAACTCTAAAACAACAGCATGCTTCAGAAAGTGGTTAGCAGCGATGTTAAGTATAGCAAGTTGACAGTACACACCAAGCAAAAACAGACCTATACACATGGATCCTACAGGAAATAGCTTTTGAATTCTTTTGAGGACACCATTATTGATGAATTAAATGAGCCACAGAACGGAGTCTCCATCATATCAGACTGCTGTCTGATGGCTGAGAAAAGGCCAGTGTCATCAAAAGTGTATCTGTCTAGCACAGTGTTAATTCTTGCCACAAAGTTCAGTCTTGATGCTTTTATTTTGAAGACAGCCTCGACCATGTGAGTAAAGGGGGACTGGAGCCTGTGACGCCCACCGGCTCTCGGTGGTTAGCATTGGATGAGCAGGTTGGTGATGCAGATGAACTGTCAGAATATATGAATGTTATTGTAATGAATAAATCCATATACAAGCTTATAGCTAAAACGTATTTGTATACAGTAGTGGTTTATATTACCAGTACACCTAATAATAATATACCATAAGATACAATTTTTCTATTCTCTTTCTGCCTTCAGGGAGGTGAGAGGTCAAAGGTCATGTGTGGAGCTGATGGGGTCAATGCCTTGCTCAGCAGCACTTGAACAGGTGCCTACTGGAAACCACTATTGCTGAGCATTGTTGTTTTTGATCTGCAACTGTCAGTTTTAGTCACTTTATCTTTTCTCTTTTCTTTATGCATACTGCTGAGTGTAGGAGTGCCATGGAATTTCATTTTCACACAAATAGCCAAACAGCTCGTATCGATTTTTTTCTGATTCTGAGTGAGAGTCACTAAACACTCCTGTTCTCAATCTCTGCTGACATTCAGCCTGTTGCTTAGCATGTCTTCACCGTGTGACAGCCGGCTGTCCAGACTCATAGCATGACACAATGCAGTAACTTAGTATTAAACATAGTGCATATATGACTGTTTATTCTGTAATAACTGTCAAACTGTAACGCCTGATTAAATGACCTCACAGCCTCATTATCGCATTATGTGTACTTGCAGAAGCTACTTATTATCCTTCCCTTTCTTATTATTAATATTATGATTATCATCATCATTAACATTATTATTATTAGTAGTAATAGTAGCATTACACCACTTTTTCAGTGTACAACTACAATAGAAAATGAAGATGCCTAGCCATTTAATGCCTAAAATCTCTAAATGCTAAATAGAGATCACACACAGAAAAAACAGTAAATTGCTTGGATCAGAAGAAGTTTTTTTTTAATTTTTATTTTTTTACAAAATACCTTTTCTCCACAGTGCTACATATTTTTACACATACCTACATAATCTTCACCAAGCCATGTTCAGATGAGCCCAAAACAACTTATCCATTAGTTTTTTGGTATTCCCAACTGTTTTAATATGATTGACCACCAAATTCTTGTAGGCATGTCCTAATTGATATAAATTCTTAACTTTAACTCTTAAATGCATCTTTCATTAGCAAACAAATTGACATGCAGATATGAACACTGAACAACAGTGTACACTTTGATTTCATCAGTGGGTGATGCAACAGGAAAAATATTCATTCAAACTACTTTAATTCTACAGGCATTATAGCCACTAGAGGTGGAAATCACAAATCACTCTACTGATTCAAATGATTTCGTTCAGTTAAGTTCAAAGACTCATAGTCTCTTTGAAGTTTGTTCACTTTTTGTGAGATTAGTTGACAGTAAGAATAATACAGAAAACCAACAGACTTATCATTGAAAGACAAAGTGCAGTTAAATGTTGTAAACGCATCAAACCAAAACAACATGCTGTGGAAATACAGCAATGACATGAATGTATGTAAAGGAATATTATAGGAAAATGATTGTGTTATTAAAGCATTGCCTATTGCATACATATCTATAATGACTCCACTATTTCAAAATGAATGCTGCAATGTTATATCATATATATTTTGGAATTGTTTCCACACTCGTTAAAATTAATTAAAAGGAAAAATATAAATATGTAATAAAATTACACTCAAATAAAAATGTCCAATCTGTGTAAATTATACACATTTTATTTTCCCCTTTCAGTCCCGCGTCTTCATCAGCTCTGTTTCTTCATTAGTCACACCGATGAAGCATTTGCTTAAAAAGTCGAATATTTCCAGCACGTCATTTTTTTTCATCAGAAATATTTTACACACTTTCCTTTGATATGCGGCGTCATTGAATTATTAAAGGCATATATTTGAATTAGAAATACACTAACTATAGGGAAACAGGAAAAACATGCACCATGCCCCAGGCTACATCTCTCCTCATCGCATATCATTTCCATGTAGTCTCTCTCTGTTTCCTCTGCTCCCTGCTTTCTCCTCCTTTGTGTTTACCTCCCCCTCCCTCCCCTCCTCCACACACACCCTCCCACCACCCAGGCCAGCCAATGTGATCTGAATGGAGGCTGATTCAGGGTGTCAGGCCCTGTCTTAAATGTAATAAATTACCATCGGGCCGGGGAATGGTGCATCCCTCCCGACACATCACCAGAGAAGGGGCCTGTGCACCACCATCCTTGACCTCCTCTTCTACCCCCCACCCCTCACACACACACACACATACACTCCTCACCCTCCAATTCCCCATCTACACCCCCTTCCCCTCCATCGTCAGCCAGCCCTAGTCTGGCTGACTCTGTCACCCGTCATCCTGTGCCCCAGTGAGAATCATTAGCATTGTCAGAACTGGCTGGGAAAGGAGGCCAGCAGAGACCTGGGTGGAGGTGGGGGGGTATGTGTGTGTATTTGAGAGAGAAAGAGTGTGTGGTAGCGTGCACGTATGCATAGATGTGCATTTGCATGCAGATGCTGCTCTGAGTTTTATGCACGAATGTGTGTTTTCTTGCGTAGGTTTGCATGTCAGTGAGGATTGGTGTGTGTGTGTGTATGTGTGCGTGTGTTGACGTAGAGCAATAGCAGCGAGCTGGTGATGTATGCAGATACAACTGAGCTGAGCTGTGTTGATGAAATGTGCAGAAATGGTGTATGGGTAAAATCTCAAAGCCACTTGTACAGCTACTGGTGGAGGTTTGAGTCAAGGTTAGACTGATCAGTATCACTTTGCTGATAAATCAAGCTGGCTGTGGTCTTTTAAAGAATACTTCCTTTTTATTACAACTTATTTTCTCATATTCCTAGATTCCCAGCAACCAACACCCAACATGGGACCCAAGTCGGCTGGACCCAAATTATATTCAGTCTAAACAGCTTAGTAGGGTCCCATACTACCATGAGCTAAGGTCTCTGTGTCCATTCTATAGTGCCTAGGAATAATGCTCATATTGGACAATTCTGCAGTGTATGATTTACATCCAGTGCCAATGTTCACTGGACTCAAATTAAAGGTGTGGTGTAGCACATCTGACTTTCATGTCTGCGACCGTCACAATCCAACAGTTAATAAATTAAAAAAAATTTTTTTTTTAATGAGAGAACAGTCTTTTCCCAACCATAACCCTACTGTAATTGCCATGTACCAATATTGTGGAAAGAACGTTTTTAAAACGTTGTCATTGAAAGTAATCCTGGATTTTGTGGTTTCATCCAATATCAACATTCTCTCTGGCAAAATGGTTGGGCATGTCGGGTGCGAGGAGATTTTTCATGGGTTGTCCACTGACTTCCTGCTTGATGACCTTTGACCTCTTCCCAGTGGATGCTGGGAGTGGTTTTGGTCTGGTGTTCACAGACAGCTGATACTGTCAGTTTTTTCTTGTCCAGCATCCTTGACGTTTCATTGATGCAGCGTTCCCCACAGCTGTCACATGTAATATCATGATGATGTCATGGTAAGTGCTGACTCCATGTGACTTGAAGACTCTGGCTAGATGTTATGTGAGAGAGTCTCACTGGGATAAAGTTGGTTGGTTAGATTAGTTTCCCCATTGTCTGTCCTGGTCTTAAGTCAGGATAGGAATATGTTAAACAGGGGTTTGGATAACTAAACCTTACCTACATTGATATGTTATCTTTCATAATGATTTATCAAAATCATCAGCTCATTTTCCTGAGGCTCCCCTTGCAGCCTCACTCTCCCTGACAGTCCTCCCAGGTCCCTGTGTGCAGCAGTACCCCGGTCCTGACGCAGTCTGAAAATCATGTGCCTTCGCCTACAGTACATGTCCATACCTCTCCCAGAGTTTAAGGCAGCAATTGTTGAGTTTTGAAGAAAGGTAGCCTTCATCATTTCCATAACCATAAATCAAAGCTTACTTATTATAAATCTCTCAGCTAATGCAGCCCCTGCACACCATTAATCTTTCTGATAATCAGTCCTCTGCATGCTATTAGTCATGACTCATGAGACTTCATACTGTTTACACTCCTGAAAAACTTAACAAACGTGTATATTCTGTGTCTATTGTATTTTGATATTCTGTCATTTAACCATGCTTTGATAACAAATAGGATTTCAATAGATTCCTTCATCCGTGCAGCTATAAACCTGTCATGTACATTTTTCTTTGCATTTTCACTTTTATGCATTCAATTATCAAACCATGTTTCCTACAAATTAACTTTTCATGTAAAAGTTGAATGTGTCCTAGTTTCCACTCTGATTAAATAAGCAGGATGGATCACTTAAACTAAAATATGTCGTTATCAATGGAGAGCATGTTTCTCACACAATGAAGCCTTGGAATGTGTCTCCATTACAATGATCCAATTTGAAGTGCTCACTGTCCTCAACGGTAGCCACAGCCCTGTTAAAAGACTACTCTAGTGATTTATCATTACACTTCTAGAAAGTTGGGGGACAGATTAAACAAAGAACACTGGATCATACATTTTCCATAATGCAACCAAAAGCATCTTGTCATTGAACCCTCCCTCTAGCAAAGTGCTCCTTTAAATAAGAAAATAATAATAATATTGAGGTGATGCTTGAACTTTTATTATTCTGAATCCAAATCACTGGCTGGTTTGAGATTCAAACCAGGCAGAGACCAGAAAAAATGGACTCCTATTTGTACATTATGAGCAATAAATCCATCAGTAAGAATCCAAGATAAAGCCTGTGAAGGGAGTCAGAGGAGGTGAGAAGTCAAACGATGTGCAGAGGTTATTATTTACTGCTCCAGTCAGAGCCTGTGATTGCTTTGTCTTGCACCTATGGGTCACTGCTCACTGTGTGGGAGCTGAGACATGAGAGAAGACCCACAATGAGCGTGTATGTGTGTGTTCTCCTCTAATGATTAGCCTGTCATTGTTGAGTGGTGCGCCAAGGTGGCAGACCAGACCAGAGCCCCCTCAAGTCCTCATTCTGTGTGCATCTGTATTTGTGTGTATTCATACGGGTGTGTGGCTGCATGAGAATGAGATGCCCAGACTTGTGTGTGTGTGTGCGTGCGTGTGTGTGTGTGTGCGTGTGTACTCTTCCCCCAGTCTGCGCGTAAGTATTAATGAGCCCAGATTTCATTTCCGATGAGCGATTATTTGACTGTTCATTTGGCTAAGATTTATGACGACGCCCTATATCTGTAGCCTGCAGCACTGCTCTAGTCTTTAATAATGGGAAATGAACACATTAATCACCCTGTAGCAGTCAGCCACAGAAAGCAGGGGAGCACCATCCAATCTGCATCACTGGACGAGAGAGAATATCACCTCAAATTCAATCAAAAGCCTTATCTAGTACACGGTGGTAGGAAAAATTACCTGTCTAATTGAATATGATTTAACATCCTAAGAATTGGACAAGAGTCACACACACACAGACACACACTTGTGGTCCTGCTATGATCAAAGACTTGGACAAACCTCGACCTGTTTGCCTGGTCAGTTTATCAGCCGAGGAGGGATAAACACGGTCACCACAACAAACCCACAGGGTTTACCCAGGGTGGAGCAGGGCTGCTGACCACAAAACCCCATGAGTCACTGGGTTACCTATCACTAACCACACCTGACGCTGGGCCAGAGGTCTGAGATCCTGGAGCTGCCTGAACAAAAGATCACAGGCAGCGCTGCCTTTTCATCGCTCTTACCTATCAGGAGCCACAGAAACACTCACAGAACTGAGGAATAATAGTGACTTCACCAGCACACCGATTACATCAAGTGGCAGCATAATGGCCTGATCTGATTCCATACACACATGTGTAGCTGAGCCTCTATTTAAAGCATTAATGCATGACATTCTTTGAGGGTTCCCGCTATGACAGGTCTTTTAAAAGAGAGATATGCCATTAATGTTTATTAAGATAACAAAGTACGTATCAATGTTTCCTGTTGCTGTGAAAGTCTTAAAGTTTCCAACCTGGTTGATTTGGCGACACCTGTGTCTACTGGTGGTAAATGCAAGCATTTTTTAAAATAACACAAACAAGAGTTCTGCTGAAAATGCAACCTTATTGCCAGAGGGGATATCAGATGATGCTGCAAGCAATAATTCTGAAAATGAATTCTCTCTTCAGTGTCTGCACATGGCAACTACAGTATGGTTGAGGTGTAGGGAAAGGTTGTGGTTAAGGTTAGGCCAAAAAAAAAAAAAAAAAAAACAGCAACAAAACAAGACAGGGAAGGGAAAAGGTTAGGCAAAGATCCTGACCTCCACTTCTGTACTTTCCGCCTCACTGCATATAGGTCACACACTGAATGATGGCATTAGACATGAATTGCGTGTTGCTGATTTGTCTAAAATGTAAAACACAATTCCTGGGATACTGGGGTGTAAAAATGAGACTTATATCAATACCTGGGCGCAGCACAACATGCCTTACGCGATAATTTCTGCTACCCTAACCCTACCCTAACCCAACGGGCCATTTTATTGCATAAACCTCTGGGCTTGGCTCGGGTTTGGTTACTTTCAAATGCGATTTATTAAGAAATTTCTCTCCTTCTGTTTACAGAGCAGCCAAACAAACCGTGGGCTGAGATGATTCATCATGTCACATTGTCTTAATTAAGACGACAAAAGGAAACATGGTGATACTAAATGTATAATTTATGGACTAGTAACAATGAAAACTGCTAAATAGAGAAAATTACAGATGTGTTTTTATCACTAATGATGGCAAACGGAGGATACAACACTGAAGACGTGTTATGCTTTGTCTGATGTTTTGTCAGTTTTATATTCTGGTCTTGTGGAAACAATAATTCATTTTAACTGTTTTTCTTACAGTTGTAAGGGCAAATTAACTTATTTTAACTTAACTATATTTTTTATTTATGATCTGTTTACGAACCCAAAATCTACAGATTTAATTCAAATCAATCAGTTATGTGCGTGAATCGTATATGGGTCAGTGTAATTTACATGGTGAAAATATTAATTTAATTAATTTTAATTGGTCTATAGGTACACAGGGTCCATTGCATCTATCCTGCAAAATGGGGTTGGAGGATGGCTGGAGGATGAGGAGGCTCCAGTTATCGTCTTCACTACATGTTATTCTGGCTCTGAAATTTCATAAAGTGAAGACTTTATGTATAATTCATGCTAATTCGCTCACTGTATGTTTTGGCTTTTGGAATGAAAGCAACCCAATGAAGAAAAATAGATCTTATTGCTGCATGCCTGGGAGAACTGCAGTCCACATAGAGAATGATTCATCATCTCTGTGTCCTTATATCATTCCTTGGTATTACTCGTATTTTGCCTCCAGTCCAGTTCTCATAATATAAATTACAAACAAACAAAAAAAGCACAAAAATACTAAGTCCCCGTCTTTCATTAATTTTGGGCCCTGCACCGCTCTGTACTGTCACTAAAGATCTGGTTGGTCATTAACCATTCAAAGCACTGGAGTGTGTGTGCGTGTGTTTGTGTGTGTATGCATTTTTTCATTCCCTTGGGCATTGTGGACAGAAGCCAGCTAGCTCATTATGTCTCCTTTGGAGGATTTTAATTGTTAATTTAGAACAAAGACTTTGGCTCCGTGACCACTTCTGTGTCACATCCCATGGTGTGTGTGTATATACTGTATATACTGTGTTATTGCCTTACTTGATCAGTTATTCTCAAATATCCTCTTTTATCATCGGTAGAAAAAATATATTTAAAGTGCAAGTGTTACATTATTGACAGGAGTGTGTTTAAATCTAAGATCAACCAGGTTAGAAATAAGCTGGTCCATATAACTTTAGACACACTTACATCATGTTGTAAAATTGCTCTTTTACTGACATCGCAGTTAACTTTAGCACTTTGATGACTTAGGATAACACCACTATGAACTGTATAAATCCCATAGATAGATAAGTCCTTGAAAGAATAATTTATTTTTGACTGGTCAATCATATTGTTAAAGGCAAGAGCAGTAAATGTCATTGGCTCAAAGAAACATACTTAAAAGCTCCTAATCGTTTTGCAGCCTCTGGCACAGAGCTGGGCATAAATTTAGTGCCATCACAACCTGACTTCTGCCTTGCATCTTAATGGGATGGATGTTCTGTATGAGTGTAGATCCACTTTAGGCGAGATATGCCCCCTGCTGGCTCAGCTGGTAACCAACATTTCCTGGCTATACAGCTAAACATCTCCATCTACTGGATATATGACAGTACTACTAGTTGTCAGGTATCAACGTCTGCTCCTGCTGTTGGGTACATTCTTAGTCAATTGAACTGAGAATTGTACTGAGATTCAGTTTGGGTGCATATGTGTGGGGTCTCCAAGAATCCAAATCACCAATACATTCATATGGAATTTTGTCACAAGACAAGACATTCAGGATGAATGTGGTTAGTATCATCTGACAGATGAAACACACACTTCCCAAATGACCTGGCTCTGAATATGTTCACTGATGACTCTAAAGCTTCCAATTCTGAAAGGATGCACAAAACCTGGCTTGCAGGTTTGCCTGCAGCCAAGACGATTATAAGTCACTGGAAACCTATCCATGGTTTATTTCCAAAACAAATTACATACTCAATCTTTTATATCTGGAACTATCTTTCACAAGGAACAACTGCACACAACCAAGTGCTAGGCAAGTATGGACAGATTCAATCACAGCTTTGAAAGACCTTTCACCGCAATGACTGCAACACCGAGATTCCTAATTTGCAATTGTGCACTCTGAACAGTATCTATATTATTCCATTTCCCTGATCAAGGTAGTGGGTAGTAGAGATCCATCCATTCGTCTTTTTCTCTCTTCATACTGATTCTGATACGTACATTTTGAGTACTGACCAATACTGAATACTAATCTAATACCAGTGCTCATTTCTAAATCTATGGGTATCGGATTATTGTATGTAAAGTGTAACGTAACATGCGCCGTCACTTCTTAATTGTAATTGTTCCTACGCCAACATTCCATAATTATATATATGACACATATATGACGAACTACGTACACAGTTTCTAGAGGTGGAGCTAACCAGTGGCATTAAAAAGACTGTAGAGCAGAGCTGTCGCACTGTGGTAAAAAAACAAAACTCGTAACTGTAAGTTTTCAGTGGAGGACTGAGCTGATTTGGCCTTCTCCAGATTCCTATACAGATCAGACAGTCTGCTTTGTTGGACTCCAGTAAGCTCTCAATTCATGTTAATCTGAACTTTGAAAACTTTGAAGCTCAATATCTCAAAATCACTCACAACGCAGAAGGAACCTTATCATTTCAAGGTGGCGAGCAGTCCAACACAGGCAAACAAATCCAAAAGGAGCAGGCAAGAATCCAAAATCAGGCAAAAAGGTAAAAAAACATTCTGGTTTCTGGTTTTCAGACAAACTGAAAACAGGTGTGTGGATGAGTGGGGCAGTCAGGTGATGAGAAAAGGAGGGAAAGTCGAAGGACATCTGGTGGACAGCTGGAGGATGGCAGGTCTGGGGAGTTGAAGGAAAGTACATGGCCTGGGAGAAGTGAACAGGGGCTGGAGACAGGGACCGACACGTCTGTAATGTCCTCGACAACAAAGCCATGGCCTAAATCATCTGACTCAAGAAAAGTGAGATCAGCAGATTGTGAAAAAATGCCGTTTTATGTATTTGTTGTGGCCAATACCTATATTTTGTATTTAAAAAAGGATGTAAAATTAAGATAGATTTAATATGTGTCAGTCAAAAAGGGTTCATTAAAAATAATCCTACAAACAAATACATGCTGATCCATCCATCCATTATCTATACCGCTTATCCTTAGAGGGTCGCTGGAGCCTATCCCAGCTGACATTGGGCGAGAGGCGGGGTACACCCTAGACTGGTCGCCAGTCAATCACAGGACAGACACATAGAGACAGACAGACAAACAAACATTCACACTCACAGTCAATTTAGAATCATCAATTAACCTAACCTGAATGTCTTTGGATGGTGGGAGGAAGCCGGAGTACCCGGAGAGAACCCACACGGACACGGGGAGAACATGCAAACTCCACACAGAAAGGTAATAAATGTAAATAAATTCCAAAGAATTGATTTTAGGTCTCGTGTTTCAAACTTGGACCAACACAGCTTTTTTTTACATAAATGTAAGACTGTATCTTAGAATAACATACCAGCATAGTGATGTTCACATCTGATCAGCAACAGGGAGGAAGTATGACTTTCATCCACAGACCAGAGGCCTGTACTACAAAGCAGGATTTGGGGTTAGTGAGCTAACTTCAGGTTTAACTCTGGGTTTTCATGGCTACGATGGTGGTTCACTTACTGGGGTACATCGCCATGGTAACTTATGCCACACGCCTAACCTGCTCCGGAGCAGGTTATGTTCGAGATAACAGATCAAAGTACCGCTCACAGACCAATCAATTCTCTCGGAAAATGGCATCACCATTAGAAGATCCCGTGCAGCTGGGTGCGCGGATCGTGATAATAAGTATATTATATAATTGTGTTTTATTAGCAACCCATTGACTCATTGAGACATACCCTGTATAAATGTGGCCTTTCGGGAGCTGCCACTACCACCAGGGTCTGATGAGACACCCCCTCCCACCCCTTCCATTAAGGGGCAACCCTCATTATTGTAGAGGGCCAGCAATGTCAAAGCCATTTCATTGTGCTTTTGTATCCCGATATCATCCTACAACAGAGAATGATTGAAGCACTAAAGCCTTGTCATTTTTGTACTTATAAGATATGAATGTAAGCCTAATTACCACTTTGAATTATGTTTTTATATTTATTTTTTATTTGCTTTTAGTCCGTTTTACACTGCCGGGGTTGCAGCTGAAAGAATAAGGCTAAAATTCGTACATGCCATAAGAATACATTTAAGCGCATTAATTTCATGGAATAGAATTCCATGAATGGAACGGAATTCACAAATGTAATTATAGTCAGATCTACTCCACTGCCCTAATGATGGAGCAGTGATATTATAAGCCTGTTAACTTACACATTCACACAGTGTGCCATTTTTTTGTTAGCTGTCCTTCCTGCATTTGGCAGCTGCAGCTGTGTTGCTTTTAGCCTGGATGATGTGTTAAAATTCTTCGTATTTCTCTAATATTATAGTTTGCTCTTTGTTGGTAAAATATGCCGCTCTGCTGCCAGTACACTGGTCATGTTTGTGATTGGCCACATGCTGCAAACACCGCCCCTTTTTTATGAACGTGCTCATGGCTAGATTGGGAAACCCTGGGTTGATTTACCGAGTTGATAATGACCGTCGTGTGACCACTTAGTGTGACTGCGGTTGTTAGGCCAGCCAGATAACCATAAGATATCCTGGAGATGTTGAACTGGCTTTGTAGTACAGGCCTCAGGAATGAATAATAGGGACAAACAAAGTTTATTCCCTAGAAGGTCGCACTCTTGATGCAGTAAACTCTTTGAATAATACTGCTTGTAATAGTCAGCATGGGCCTATTTCCTGGGCTCTGGCCCTACATTAGGGCCCCTAATGGCTACAATAACATTCAAATACACGGTGACAGAGTGAAAGCAGTGGGCAGGTGAAACAGCCGAACCTGTTGACTTTTATTTTGATACATCATCTCTGGTGACGTAGTGTCAACTGATTCAGGCTTTTTGAGAGTCAGGGATCTAATTGTTAGATGAATATAACTTTTAAATGGAAAATTAACAATAATGTTTGTTGTCAGGTACTGACATAACTGATAACTGAACAGCAACAGAAAACATTAATACCTTGGATTTCTGACACAGCTGTCCACCCAGACGTTCATGCAAGAGTGCAAAAGCAGACATTTAATGTCTCCAGCAGCAACAACAGTGTTTTGTTTACTGTGATAGGCCACCATGTCAAATTTCAAAGGTCAAGTCATCAAAATGTTTCCTGCCAAGACAGTTTGATTGACAAGGAATCTGTAGTGGTAGTACAGAGAGGATACATCAGCAATGGGCACTTTGCCCCAAAGATTGTGTCAAAATAAATAAATAAATACAAATAAATAACCCCTCATCTCTCTTTCATCATTCTTTATCTCTTTATTCTCAAATCTGATGTATTTCTCAGTGTCTAATGGAGCTGCCCTGTGAGCATCAGCTCCTGCTGATACCAGTGGGAACAATTCAGATGTCTAACTGTGTTGCCAGTGTGTATGCAGCAGGCCCACAGGCTCATGCTGCTGCCTCACTGCTCATGGTAGTGACACATGGCCTAATTAGGTAAATAGGAAGCACAGTGTCACTGTCCTGTCATGTTTCTCTGTCTGAACAAGCGTAAATGATCTACATGTTAACATACAGAAGTAGAGTTACAGGACATGCCCTCAGCTATGGGTTTAGTGTGTGTGTGTGTGTGTGTGTGTGTGTGTGTGTGTACACGCGTGTATGTTTTTTTCTGGAGGCATTTCATCTTTAATTCAGAAGAATTGTCTCTGCTGTTTGATTGTCAATTAATTAATTAACATACATATCCTACTGGATCTGGTGGAAACCTTTATTGTGCATTTCCTGTACCATGTGTACATGTTTTCAGCACAGACAAAGACTTAGCCGCTGACACTACTACTACCACTTGTTAACTTACAATATTGAGTTGTTCAGTAATTGTTGTGGGAAAAGCGATGGCTTGCACAATAACTGGTAATAAAGCCTCCGATCTGGGTTAACCATAGTTTAGAGGTATACAATGACAAAACAAGGTTTCAATTTAAACTCAGCTCGCTAACACGAATGCAAATAAAACAGGTTAGGGTTTTTTGATAATGCAGTCTCACACCTGACAACAACAAAGCGTATGTTATTTATGTTTTCTGATACTGTTAACATTTTACATCAAACATCATTTAATGCTAAACATTTTCCAAAAACTGTTTGCCAAGAAGTTCCCTCTCTTGCTAGCTCCAGTGATTTGTCGTTGACTATGTCGTCCAGCTACCGGTTTGGTCACCCTTTCAGTCTCTGCCTGCCACATTGCTAGCCAGCACGAGCTCACCTGCCTATCCTGCCATGATCTTCCCTTCCTGGTGTGGTC
>LKNJ01002394.1:168506-220685 GCA_002120245.1 Maccullochella peelii | reverse complement strand
CTGCCGCTACGAGTCTCAAATGCTGTTTTGTTGCTCACAAGTTACAAGTTCCTTTTGCAGCACATAGCTCAGTGAAAGTCAGGTTATGGTCACATGTTCCATACTGTATGTAATCATATATGTCCATATCCTATCTCATTCAACTTTGCAGTCAGGGTTGTGCTCATTGTGCATACTCCAACCCTCCTCGACGCTCCTGCCCTACTTGCTGCTTTGCAGTTTAACTCCCTCCACCTCCCCAGCCTCCTCCAGCATTAGCATTTAGGTTTTGTTGTAGGCAGTTTCCTGTTCAATCAAGTGTTGTATATCTCAGGCTCTGCCCAGGGGGGTTTGTGAGCTCAGGGACAGACTGTGTAGCGCTTGCTCAGATTTGTTCCAGAGCATCACATGAGCCAAGCTGCTGTTAAATGGAATGTGCTGAAATCCTGTAAATGTCTGATTTTGGCAAAAGTGTTTGGGTGACACATCAGACAGACTATGGTTGTGTAAGTGTTGTTGTTGGTAAGAAAGTGTGTTCTCAACAGTGTTTAGACTCAAGGGGATGAACGTTTAATTTCGTGACTCAAGGCAGTTTGCCTTTTCATTATTGACATTATTATTTCCATAATTAAGCACCAATAAAAGTGAAAATGCTTCAGTGTCAGATGTAATATCACAGGTCACATCTTGTCTCCATGGTAGCCACTCATTCATTGTCTCATGACACTTCCTGTTCTCTGGATTTAGTCTTGTTTGTTACTTTAATAGTTCAAGCTGTTATATTAGTACAGTAGTAAGTGATGGGAAAATGACCAACACGGGAGACCAGATCCTGGCTGGAAACACTGCTTATCTCTGTCAACTGGCCTGCTTTAATACTGCAGATGCTTAACAAAAATCTTGCCTGTTCTTTGTATTCTGGCAGACATGAGGACTGGGTAATTGTAACACAAGGGGACATTCCTAAAACCCAATGCAGCTTTTTAGGAATTGGGGTTCTTTAATTTAGATTTTTTTAAAGACTGAAATGTGGTGAGATTTAGCTAAATATTTAACAATTTAACAAGATGTATTTGCAGACCTTCTAAAAAGATTCATACAGCCTGATCTGCAATTGAGAATATTTAAGTAGCACTGTTGAGGGAAGTATTTCGAAAACCAGAAAATATATTATATAGAAATATATTTTGATCATGGGTGCAGAATTTGTGCCTGGCAGGAGGGACCACTGTCAGGTTAAGACTGTACCTAAAGGAACTGGTCTATCATCGTGGACATTTTTAAATGGCAGGTGTATATAATTAATACTTTTAGAGCCTATTTTATTTTATATTACAGTACACAGTATAGTACTGTATTTAATAATTCCATACAGAGAGGACAAAGAGTGATAAAATAGCGTAGAGACAAGACAAACCAAGAACAATAGTTCGACAAAAACATTCTTCATATATAAGAGCTGAACTACAGTGAAAAAAGTGAATACTTAATTAAAAAAATACAGCATTTAACAGAAAGCAGCAAAATAAATAAATAAATAAATACAGAGACAGGTTACATAGAATTTCAAGGGCTGAAATGACGAGAAGAAGGAAATATCAATATAAATGTTGAAATGATTATTATTAGATAAATAGGGAGTGATTATAATGCTCTACATGTTGGTATGTGTACAGAAAAAGGATCTTAAAGCATAATTATGATTTAAAAGCAGTTGTGCGGTTAAGTTAATGTGTGATGGCTCTGGTTATTCGCGTCTTATAGAGTAATGTCTTGGCAAAATATTACAAAGTAAAGAAGGTAACTATGTCTAATTAATACTTACAAGTGGTGTATGGAAATTGAGTGCTTTAGATTTTGAAAACGCTACACAGTGATGAGTCCAAGGAGAAAGATGAAAGATGAATCTTCTAAACTCCACTGTAGAGTCTAGCTTTTGGTTCAATAAATTCTGTGGCAGTAAGTGAGCAAATTGGAAGACAGTAGGATATTTTTGAAAGTATAACTGCATAAAGATATGTATTAGAGACAGAGAGTGTAAGATATGACCTGATCTGACTTTAAAGATGTAGTTTCTTATTCAGCTCATTTATATTATACATTTTTAACTACAGTGAGGCTTTGGTTGGCCACAATTATGGAATGAGGCAGAGACAAACGTTTCCTAGGAGAATGGAAATACAGTAAATACACATTTAAATTCTTTTGCATTAATGGCCAGATGGTGTGCCTGAAACCACTACAGACGATTATTCCATCCTCTGTATATAAGAACAGACTGTACAGTAGGTAAATCATTACTGTACAGGAGAAAGAGTAATGGACCAAAAATGCTACCCTGAGGTACCCCAATATCACAGATAGAGGGGAAAGAGGTTACTTAACCAATTTTATTCTACCTGGGGTCTTTTAGATAAATAAGAGAACATCTTCAAAACAGGTGTGCAATATTAAAGGCTTTTTATTATACTCAGGACTCAGAGGGCCAGAATAGACTTTCTTTCTTGTGAATGATGTGTTGTTTTGAGTCAGTGCAGAAAAACACTTTAACTGAAGGAAATAAGTTGGCTAAAAAAATGTAACTAACTTTAAACGTAAACCAATCTGCATCAGGTCATGTAGTATATAGAATGACAAAGAAAGGAGGCCGGGGTCGTGTCCCGTCTGTAACCAAAAGTCAACGCTAAAGCGTACCTTGTGCATCTGTTTGAGACGCAGAGGGGCGTGACAAAGCAGCATTGGTATTTGACAACCCGGGATGAGAACGTGTTGCTATTACCTTTGCACCTCATGGTGTATGTTTATACTACAAATGTTCCTGGAGTTTTGACCTCTTCAGACTTTTTCCCTTCTCCATGCACCTTGGAAGTAGGTGAAGATGTGTCCCTATTCTACTTCTTCTGCACCTCATGGACCATAAATTGGATCTCAGAAATGTACATGCAGAATAAATATGTTGTGATCTTAATACAAACCAAACAGTCTTCTCATGATTTAATTCGATTTAAATCATCCTGATGGGTAATCATGTAAAATCAGCAGACATTGTGCTGTGTACTGTTTGTCTAATCTAAGGTCTCTATATTAAGCAAACTGTTGACTATCACAAGCACATTATAAGTCCCTATAGAAATGTTAAAACAATATTGCAGGGACTTTGTCTAATTCACTGGTGGCTACTGTAAACTTAATCTGTTTGGGTCCCTGTAGGACCATTACACAGACATTCTGTTCAGTGACAGTAGCACAGTTTCAGGAGGCTTCAGTATAATAACTTATCTGCTCATGTTGAATGCGAGTGGCAACATAATTGGCAGAGACTGCCTTATGTCTGCTAATTAAAAATGATTACCACATTAGAATCTGTAATGATCAGGAAAAGACAGTGTGTGATTTTATCTAATATTCAGCAGAGGACAGTTTGGGTTATGTCAGTTATGAGATAACAAAGCTTGTTATGTTGAGATCAGTTAGGAATTATAACATGATCAAATGAGAAAACAAAGGATGTTAATGTTGAGATGACAAAATAGACTATGTGTTTAACAAGCAAAGAATCCTAAAAACATTATATTGCATTACATTTATTTAGCTGAAGCTTTTATCCAAAGTGACAAAAAGTGCATTCAACTTAAAAATTGCACAAATCATACAAGTACATAATCCATTGTACAATTTAGAAACAATGAGAGAGACAGCGTACTGTCGTGATTTTGTTGAGCGGTAGCTGGGCCCCCCTCGTAGTGAGGGAGTAGCAAGCCGATTGGCAGTGGCAGAGCGTAGTTGGACTGGCTGGGGTGTATTGTTTGACCATGTCCTGGATGTAAGATGGGCCTGAGCCATTTGCAGCATGGTAGGCAAGTACCAGTGTCTTGAATTGGATTCGAGCAACCACCGGTAGCCAGTGCAGGGTGCGGTGTAGTGTGGAAGAACCCCACTGAAGACCAGCCGGGCTGCTGCATTCTGAATCAGCTGCAGAGGTCAGATGGCACATGCAGGCACACCAGCCAGGAGCGAGTTGCAGTAATCTAGGCATGAGATGACAAGAGTCTGGACCAAAACCTGCTCTACCTCCTGGGTGAGGAATGGATGTATCCTCCTGGTGAATCTGCAGGAGTGTGTTGTCACAGCAATGTTGGCAGTGAAGGACAGTTGGTCATCCAGTGTCACACCGAGGTTCCTTGCAGTCAGAGTTGGGGAAGTTCTCAATGGTAATGGAGAGGTCGTGGACAGCAATTGCTTTCCCTGAAAGGAAGAGCCGCCCCACACTCACAGGCATGGCCTCTACAGACTTCAATTTTGCTTAGCATGATGGCTGGTTAAGTAGCTTAACACAGAAACCTACTGGTAATGTCACAGGCAGTGCATTCACATTTTTCTACGTCTTCTCTCTAGTTGATGAGTCAGACAACAGTGTGAACAATGGTTTCCTCAATTCACCTTGGAGATGCCAGGCTAGTTTAATAGATAAAATACAACTGTAAAACCTCTATAGTTCTCCCCTCTGAGCTACACTTCACTGTTTTTACGATCCACAATATTTATCTGACCCTCTGTCTGTTGGTCATTTTCTTGAGTTTCTGTGTCCTCTGCTCAGTAGAGGATGTGTGTAACATCTGAGGTGTGGGCGGGATGTTAAATGGATTTCTCCAGTGGAAACATCATTACTCTGCACAACCACAGGCCTCATATCAACATCTCTGCAAACAACAAGGAAACATGTGACAGTGCTGTACATGAAAAGCCCCAGTGGCTGTGTTTGTAACATAGCAGATATATCTTTATAAAGTTAATAATACACTGGAACAGGTGCAACTGTTCTGTATCTTTACTCATATCTTTTAGCCACCAGGGGCCATATTCACAAAGTATCTTATCTTACCAATAGGAGTCCTTCAAATGCCACTGAAAGTGCCTAACTAAGAGTCTAAGCTTAAAAAAGAGGTGGGTTGACCTGTTGCCATGGATGACATCCTGTTTTATTGGTTGACAAGTAACTAGTTTGTGTCATTTGACTGATTGTGAGTAGTTCTTAGTGATCTAGAAGTCCTCTGGACTACCTCTAGCTTCTCACAAACTTGAGAGCTGGTTTATGTGCTAAAAAGCTTTGTGAAAATCTATGGCATTAAGTGATTGTCTTGGCCACTTGAGGGCAACAAAACAAGCTGTAAACACATTAACATACTATCACCTTCTGAAGATGTCTTACCAAGTTGTGTTTCTGGCCATCCCACAAAATGTAAGTCCAATATTTACTCTCCTTTTTGCTCTGTTTTGGTCTCCACCAACTCCTGGGAGAAAATTCTGTCTCTTAAGCTACTAAATGCTCCACTATGTTCACCAGCTAGTCACTAACTGTGTCTGCTGTTTGGTGCTGAGCAGGTAGCGTACAGTGGGTTAATCAGAGCTTTTTCATTAAAAACAGACTGACTGCTCCAGCTGGAAAAAGGTTGATGAAAGTGATGGGGGTGAACCAAAACAGTAATGGTGAGGGCTGTGAAATGAAAACAACTGAAAGACACTAAAACACTCCATTCCCCTAGAGATGAGGGGAACCGCAGAGTCAGGTGATGATTCTCTGTGGGCTACGAGCAACACCTTTCATATTACACATAGTCATAGACCCTGTATTAATATAAAAATATTAGATTAGAACAACTTTAACTTTCTGGAATCCATATTCCAAACTAAAACATAGCTCAATATAGCTCAAATAGTATCACCTTTTCAAAGCATGAGATACACTACACTACACCTTTCCTTACAAAGACACCTAAGCACATTTGTTGTTTCTCCATTGCTGGTAGAGGCCTAGATATTAGTCACTCGTAGACCTACACACAAAAAAATGAACTGCGATTAATAAAAAATGTAAAGAAGTCTGATTGTGTCTGAGACAATGAGTCCTTACAGCTACAATCAGCAGCAGTAAGCTTGTCAGTGCCAGTGCTGTGTCATCTCTCTCATCATGCTGATGCATTTGAAATCTTTTTATTTAACTTGTAATGAAGCATGACAGAAGAATAGAAACTCAGGATGTAGTATTTAAAGGCTGTGGTTAAATAAAACAGCTTCTCAGTTATTTTCAAAGAACTGTTAAACATTTGCATAATTTGGAGACAGGGCCTTTAACCACTACACCAGCAGACATGTAGCACTACAATGGAGATAAAGAGTGATTCATAAGATGACTCACAGCTACACTGAGAGTAAAAGAAAAGCTCTGCTCATCATAGTTATTTTCGTCTTACTATTTACTTCTGCCATGTCTAGTCGGGGATGTTTTTCTTCTTTTTTTTGTTCATCAGAAACACTGACTGATACATGTGGAGGACGTCTTAAAATGGTTGCCCTGCAGTATGTTGTCTTTAGTCAACTTTTGCGTGAAAGTGTGATTCCCCAGAGCTCCTCTCCCGAGGGCTGCATGGTTAACACTTTTCTTCAGTAGAATCCTGTGGAAGTCATCCAGGTGAAACACTGCAAGAGATCTGTTTTCTGCTGCTGGACAAAACCCTGTGGCCATATCTTCACTTGTTCACACATGCAGTAGCAGCACTTCAAGGAGATGTAAACTGTCCCAGTTAACATCTCCTGTATCAGGGTACACATACAGAAAAAAACAGGTCTGTAAGCATGTAAGCAAACCTAAAAACACATGAGGGCTGCTGCTCTGTCATTAGCTTCGCTGCGATTTAAGGTTCAGGATGGGTTTAAACCTGCGTTGTCTGGAACAAAATCACGTGGTCTGTTAAATCCTGTAGCTGTGTCCTCAGAAGCTGCGGTTTGAGCTGGACCTGCAGTTCAGTCCAAACCAAGTTGCTGTGTCCTGTAGAAATCACTTAAACTTAATTAAAGGGTCATCGTATCTGAGGTTTAACCTACACTGATGTGGTTTAGAAGCTCCCACAGGAGGAACTGCTATCACCAAGGTAAGAGGCGATGAAGGCAATGGTCTATGATAGGATGGAGTATATGCTAAAATATTTCATCATATTGATTTCTGCTACTGGCAATAGGAGACAGGATTTAGGATAAAATATTATTTTTCCAGCGGTACATCTCATGATTTGTTACTGTAAGTGAAGTGTCCAAAATGATGTCCGTAGGTCTGCATGTCATTTCAGTTTTTGGTGGTTTAACATACCTAGTGGTCAGATGCTAAGTGACAGAGCAACAGCCCCAGAGACATCATCATCTCTAACACGGTGCTTTCGTTCTTGTGTTGTACCTGGGTGTTTCTATGCGTGTGTTGGTGTGTGTGTGTGTGTGTGTGTGTGTGTGCGTGTAGTTGGGGTACCCAGGGTGACTTCACCACCACCCAACCGTTACCTGCTGTGAAGGTGAAGCTGTTTACTGAGAGCACAGGAGTGTTGGCTCTGGAAGATAAGGAGCTGGGGAAGGTAAGGTTTAAGAATCAAAATTGGTATAACATTTGTACAGTACATATTGTATAGCTCACATACATTATTGTTATTATGTGACTGCTCCCAGGTTGTGCTCCACCCGACTCCCAACAGTCCCAAGCAGTCTGAGCTCCACAAGATGACAGTGTCTAAAGGCTGCCCAGACAATGACCTCAAGATCAAACTGGCCATTCGCATGGACAAACCACAGAACATGAAGCATTGTGGGTAAGTTACAGTGAGATTCTGCATGCTGGTGGCCCTAATGATTCTGAAATCAGATACTTATTATGATTTATCAGATTTTCAGTTTAACACATTATACAGTTGTTTGTGTCATCATGGTTCCATGCACTACTGTAACCTAACCTGACCAAAAAACTCTTTGAAACACGCATTGTTTCAGTGTGTACAGCTGGATAAACCAAGACCTTTAGTATCAATTTCAAAGGGTCTCTGAGACATGTGGTCAAATGGTAAAGCTGATTCTATACAAACACTGAAGGTCACCTATTTTATTATAGCACTATACAATTCAGTGTTTTAAAAACTAGATAAAGAAGCACCACTCAAGCTAATGTAGGTTGATCAGAATAGATGAAGATACTGAGAGAGAGAGAAGAATTATGTGAGGACTGAGTCTCAGGTTAATTTCCACCTCCAGGTACATCAAGTATTGAATGTTGGTTAAACTAAGAAGTTTCTTTCTTCTTAGTTCACGATCTTTCTATCCGTCTATGAAAGTACCAAAAAGATGTTTTCGGGGTGACACTGCCTGGCAACAAAAGGTTTTCTGGGGGAAGGGCAATAAAGGTCCTTGAACAAAACAAACAACCTTTTGTCTATTAACCGAAGACTTTTATAGTGGTTGGTCACCATGCTCACTTACTGACATGGCATACTGGGATCCATCGTTAAAGCAGGAAAAACACAGGTGTGCCTTGAAAAGGGTCCATTAAAGGCACTACTCACTGGGGCTGTCACCTTTTCCAAATATCATCTATCCATCCATCTATTATCTATACCGCTTATCCTCAGGGGGTCGCGGGGGGGCTGGAGCCTATCCCAGCTGACACTGGGCGAGAGGGGGGTTACACCCTGGACTGGTCGCCAGCCAATCACAGGGCCGACACATAGAGACAGACAAACATTCACACTCACAGTCACACCTACGGGCAATTTAGAATCATCGATTAACCTGCATGTCTTTGGATGGTGGGAGGAAGCCGGGGTACCCGGAGAGAACCCACGCGGACACAGGGAGAACATGCGAACTCCACACAGAAGGGCCCCAGCCGTCCGGTGGGGTCGAACCGAGAACCCTCCAAATATCAAGTTCGAACAAATTTAAAATTTAAAATGGACGCTCTCTTCCTTGGTGTTCCCCGTGGAGGAAGTGAAGAGTTTCTTCCTCTCGAAAGCATTCACTTCTACACCGTGAACGCTGTGTTATCGCCGTGGTTACAAATTTACAAGAGGGACATTCTGCTGTTGGACTTCCCTTGAAAGCAACTTAGCGTCTAAAATCCAGACACACACTATAACACAAACTGTACAATCATAATAAACATAAATAAACAATTCTTTAAAACAATATTAAAACCAGACACCTGCCACCTGACAAGCTGTCACAGCACCATCAGCCGGCTTGGTTAAATTGGCTTGATTCCAGCTGAGACGGGAGTTTACCACTGCAACTTTTCTCTGCAGCCTTCTAAAACAGTTTCATCTAGTCGTGAATGTTAAGTTTTCATTAAACATCTTTCATACGTCTATGAATAAAAGGAAATGTGAAATCCCAAAACATGGGACATTTAACAGGTTTAATTTGCCGGGAATAGCACAAAATAATGTCAGAACTCCAAACCAAACCAAAAATCTGCTGATTAATTCTGCCCTATTTAATGCCAAAAGGTCACATGCTGGATAATAAGTGACTCATAAATATAAAAACACATTTATTAGTTGACTAATTAGCAATAAAATAACCAGCTCAAAATCGAACAGTCAGAAAATCTGCACCGAGAACAATTTGCTGGTTACACTCAATATTGCAGGTGTCTGAGGCTCTTACCGATGACCGCCTCCTCATTTACACCGACCACCTGAGGACGGTTAAGGCCGACATGGATGGGTGGTGCAGCCCTTTCAGGCGGACCTGACCGAATGCGAGCCCACTATCCAGGTGCGTCTTTTCGACATCCAGTACGACAACGAGGCCTAGGCTACTTTCCGCACCTCTGGCTGGAGTAGCATATGGGTCAAATATGCCCAGCGTTACCTGGCTCTCTGGGAGAAGACCAGGCTGCTGCTTCTTGCTTTCCCAACAACATATAGTTGAGCAGGGATTCAGCCAGGTCCTCCACATGCAGTCCAAGTACCGCAATCGCTTGGTGGCCTCAGGCGCACTGAAACTAACTTCTCTGCAACCCGCAGAGAACCACCAAGCACAGGACTCGAGCAATGCAGCTGATTTCCTTTGAAAGTTAAGTTAATTTTTCCAGTAACCTCAGACTTTTTCCTTGGTAAGCTGCTCTTGTTTTCCGAACAATAAGAATGCTTCTTGTTTGCCATTTCTGATTGGCTGTTATCTAGCCTAATTAAAGTTTGAATGTCAAATTTTAACCGTTGCATTTATGAATATTATTTCTATTCATATGGCTTTTTTGCTCCCTGGGAAACTAATGCTAATGCACTGTCCAGTTAAAATCAAATGTTATTTCGCATTCAATGACATAACGATGATAATGATAACACATTTAATTAGCCTGCATTTTATTTGATGGGGGGTGGTAAGGGACCTGGATAATGGATAGGGGGGCACTGGCCCAAAAAAATCTTGCTATCTTATCGGTTTAAGAGCTTCTGGAAAGGGGCCTGCTGCGAAGCTGAGTGTGCCGAATAGTAGGCAGTCAGACGTCTGTAGCGCCTCCGCTGCCTCACTTGGGTGGCAAGCTAGCAGGTGAGTCAGCAGATTTGTTGTCATTGTAGACTAAGACAGCTGCTTTGTATAAATTGACAAACAGCCTTATCTTTGTTAGTTACTTGGTCATCTACGGTGTAAAACCCAAAATACTTCCACACACTGCTTCGCAGATGCTTTGGTGTCGTGTTTGTCCGCTAAGGGTGGCTTTGTTCGCTAGCGCATTACTGGCTTACACTGATGGGGCATGCGCCCTCTGCTGGATCACTTAGTTTACCTCATCTCAGGACTATGTGGCATATAAGCCATCTACTATTAGTTATATTGCACCTGTTTGGATAGGACAACTTACACATGTGTCTTACTAATAGATCTTTCTTACAGAACACAGTTTGACTTATCATAGTAGGTTAAACTCAGGTGAAACTAATAATACTTAAGTTTTCCAGGAAGCAACCCCAGTGAGGCATCCTGCAGAACACCAGGGCTGGAACTGGTGAATGGGATGCAGTCATTATTAACTTTATTAAGTACACCTGTGCTTTTGTGCCTGCTAGGACAAGTCAAGATATCTGGTGTGTCTAGTGGTTAGTGTTGTGACTGCACCTCACTTAAAATACCTTGTTTAAGGCAGACATTTTGACATGTCATAGCAGGAAAAACACAGGTATATTTAATAACATTAATGATGGCTGCATTCCACTTAGGGGAGGTCCTGGTTTAGTTTGTGCTGCCCACTGGAATCGCTGTCTGGGACACTAAATGTAACTGAGCCATTGTTACTGTTATTAATTGCATCTGCACTTTTCCTGCTATGACATGTCAAAATGTCTGCTGTGAGGTCTAATCAGCCAGAATAACTGAGAACACCTGTGTGAGTGTGCATGGCTTTTAAAGACTCGAGAACCCTGAGAATAACTGGAGGTGGGTGTGGTTTTTCTTTTGTCAGTAGCACTCATTTTGTGTTCCTTTTTTGTTCTCAAATTTCAGAGCCTCTCATCATAGGTCTGACTTTACAAATAAATCTGCATTGTCAACTGTGTTACCCCACAATGACAATGTCAGAGAAATAAAACGATACAGTATATTCACTTTTTTCCTAGCTAGTTTATTGAAAGTGAACCCAAGAGAACAACACATTTCCAGCAGACCCTGGGATTCAAGCTGCATTTCACAGTGCTGAAATCCCTGTGTTCATTGCTTTGACCTTATTTTTCTTTCCGTGAAGGTTTACAGTGAAACAAAAGAAAAATTACATCAATATTGAGGTTACTATACTTCATAATTATGGAGGATTTACATTTGTGTTACAAATCTCTAATGACTCCATCATGAATATAAAGTTCTCAGTATCTATAGCTGTGTTTCCATAAACTTATTTTTATGCACATTTTGTATCGCATTAGAAAAGCTGTATGGAAACGGCAAAATTCAATAAAACTTTCATCCAATTGCGCAACAAAGTTTTTACGCTCGTGTTGCCTTTGTCAAAAAAGAGCTGATGCGCTAAATGGGATATGGAAACGCCATTGCCAAATAAGTTCTGACATAGCGAACATGTAACTCACATGACTAATCAGCTGTTAACGCTGAAGCTTTCCGCATTAATTTGCAGCATGAAACATGGCCAACACTAGCTGACATGAAAGAAAAATTAAACTTGCCCAACAGAAACTAATTCCTGAGGACCTCTCTCCATTTTTCTCCAGTAGATGAGTTAGATGGCCAAGGCAACGCAACCTCTACTTCAACTACTCAGTTTACTGGCAGATTACAGCCATGCGTAAAGCGTAGGCTATACCACCTGCTTCTGATGAAACTACGCCTACGCCTTTGATGAAAATGTGCCTAATTTGCATGTCTTTTTTGTGACATTTCAAAAGTTCATTTAAAATTTGCTTGACAATTGAATGGAAACACTGCTTGTATGTCAAACAAGATATGGTGCTGCATCATCTCTATCAGCAGGGGCACTATCCTCCATTTATTTCTGTCCTGGATTCTCAAACTGGGGTGTCATTGGCATTCTTGTAGTGTGAGCAGGGCCGTTTCTTGCTATATGCGGACTATGCAGTCGCATAGGGCCCCCAAAGCCACCAGGGGGCCCCCAAGCTGCCATTTTAGCCATTTTTTTTTATTTTTAAGAAATTAAAATGACCTGTCTCTCTTAGCCAAGCGCCCTCGTGTGTTGAGTGAAAACACCTATATGCTAAACCCCCCCCCAAAAAACATATATATATATATATATATATATATCACAAAATATGGGCCCCCTAACAACATTTTGCATAGGGCCCCCACAAAGATAGAAACGGCCCTGAGTGTGAGCAGTAAAATGTGTTGTCTCTCTGGCCAACTTCAAAACAGTCATTATGGTTGGGTAAATGAGGTGTCCTTTGGTGTAACGACATCTACGGGTCCCTCACCTAAGATGCAAAGACAGAATTGAACAAGCAGCAACTGTAATTTGCGATTGGGGAAAAAAAGCGATTGGACAGCACTGACTATCCACCACATGAGTGAGTTTAATGACTGTAAGCCTGCTGTGGCAGTCTGCAGTGCTGTGGACTGAAGAAGGAATGCCACCCTGAGTCGTGTGGCAGTGTTTTATACACTCTGGTGCACACACACTTCCTGCTTCAAAGCATTGCTCTTCTGCTTGTAGCTGTGGGGAGCTGCTTGTCTGCCTTCCTCCCTCCCTCCCCTCCATATGCTTTATTTTAGGAGCCTTGGAGGAGGCTGCTGGGCTGCCCTGTAAGGTGCCCACACTGCCTCCCTGTACCATGTTACTGGTCCCACTCTCTGCACAGCACACAGGCCAGGCCCTCACGTGTCACCTCATGAATGCTGGTTTATTTAGGACGACAGGCAGAAGCAGCTCCAGGAGGGACTGGGGGGAAAGGCACACTGAGGCAACCTGAGGCGGGCTAACCAGGGGACCCACAGCTAGGTTGGGAGCAGCAGAGACAAATCAAACTGAGGTCCTCACCCTCAGATGTTCTTTTACAACAAAAGCCCTTTTCCTGTCCTTCTCCTTCTGCATCATGTTTTCATGTCAAATCTAAACGACAACTCAACACATCAAGCTTCACTACTTGCACACTTACATTTGTATGAAGAAAAGACTAGATATAGCATGCTAACTGCTTTGATTTGGGCTGTATTTCAAATAATGAGAGAATCATTAGGGAGATTTTTTTTTGAGCATCAGGTTCTGAGTTTGCAATATCAGACTTTGGAAAATTTCTCAAACAAATGAATGATGTTACTCTCTGCAGTTGGCATGAACTTCTTTTATGTTTGATATATTTCTTGTTCATTTGTTTTCAAATGTCTTGAAAAATGTATTTTTCTTAATGTTGCGCCTTAAAATTGTAGTTGCAACCTTTATTATAAATCAAAGTGTAGTCTAGATCTCAAGGTCTCAGAAATACCAAATATGAAATGCTGAAGTTCATAGAAAAATTATGTAGAATTTTCCATCTGATGCACAATGATGCACCATAAAGACTGTGTTTTGGAGAGATGTAGATATATATATACTGTAGGGGACAGATGTGCAGTGTAATAAAAATACTTAATAAAAAGTGAAATACTAGATTTAATGGAAACATGATAAGCAAAGATTTGATGATTTCAGTTGGGGAGTTTCAGGCAAGGAGTCTTCAGCAAAATGACCAACCATTTGATCCTAATTAGACAATGTGTCAGCATCATGACTCATGCCTTACTTCTTAGCACTATTATATCCCTGTATTGCATGAACACAACCCATAATTTAGTGCCTAAGCAAAAACTTTACTTACATATTGTGTGGTTGTTTTATAAGATTTAGCTTCACTTTGTGTTTTCACACAGAGTGTATTAAAGTTAATTTTAAGCTTATCTAACTGCTGAAAAACCACTGAATGAATGCTTCTGCCTGTTTAGTCCTCATATCCACATTAATAATCATCTAATTGCAAATAGTGCAAATTGTTTCTAAAAACCCTCATAATTGTCTCTAAAATTACAATGATCCTTATCATTATCAAGGTATTTGTTCAAAATGATTGTGAATGATTTTCATAATATTCCCCAGCTATGAAAGTTAGGAATGTGACAGTCATACTACTCTAGTTCACATTGTTGATATGTTGTGATTGTCCCTTAGTGTCAGTAACATATCCACATTGATCTTTGTCATAGCAGACCTGTTTACCCATCTTAAACAGGTGTTACTGATAAAATTAATGATGGCTGCTTTCCATTTTAGATGTCCTAGGTATCTGGTACTCTGCATGCTGCCTCACAGCTGGTTTACAGGCACACCTAAAGGAACAGTGGCATCATTTGTTACAGTACTGTGCTTTTCCTGCTATGACAAATATCATGCCCCAAGAAAGGTTTTTCAGCTTAGACACAAAACACCAAATAAAGAACTGAACAACGAGATGTAATGCTCAGAGATTTTTAAAAATGTGATGCGTCTGGCTGCAGTAATGGCATTTTACCAGGAGAGGTCAGTCAATGCACTGCACTACCACACTATGTATCCTTTCTGTATATGCGGCCTGACGCATCAGACTTCTGTCAACTCAGTCATGGCAGTGCAGAAAGAAGTAAAAACATTTCCTTCAGTTTAAGACAGCTGCATAGTGCCACACTGAGAAATCTCTGTGAAGTGTCTTTCGTCTAAATTAGTGTTTTATTTTTTTAATCCCACAGTTACCTTTGGACCATTGGCAAAAACGTATGGAAAAGATGGAAGAAAAGATTCTTTGTGCTGGTTCAGGTAAGCATAGATAATACAGTCATGCTTTCACTGGAATGTTTTGGTTCCTACATGACACAAGTCAGACAGTGTACACTAAAACACAAACAACCACAAAAAAAAAAAAAGGTATATTACAGTGGGTTAGGTGTTTGAATGAGCAGTGGCATCACTGAAGTCTTTAGGTTGCCAGTATGCCAGTCATTAAAGGAAATGTATTTCTAATGAACTCCTAGTCATTACAACTGTGTTAGCTGCAAGCCTTAGTGCACTCTGAAGCTCCCAACCTGAGGGTCTAGATCCCCCAGGGTGTCACTTCCTATGAAGATGGGGATGCTGGAGATTCATAATATAGATAAACGAAATAGTTTGAAATGTAGAATTGCTTCTAAGTAATCCATTTGGAGTATACTCAAAATGACATCATGCACAACCACGCTTGACCCAAATACAAACTGCTATAGCACTCATCCTCTGCCTTTGTCAGCTCAGATGTACATTTTGTTTAGATGTACATTTTGCAGAGATGATTTGTCAGTTAATCAGTTAGTCGAGTGGCAGAAAATTTATCAGCAACAATTTTGATAATCAATTCATCATTTTAAGGGTAATTACAGAATTTTTAAACCTGAATTTTAAGTCATTTTTCACGCAAGAAATGTCAAACATTCTTTGGTTCCTCCTGCCAAAATTGTGAAGACTTGCTGCCTTTCCTTTTTTTTGTGATATTAAATTGAATAGCTTTGGGTTCGGACTGATGGTTTGACAGAACAAGGCATTTGAATGCATCAGTTCGCACTCTACGATGTAATGGCCATTTTTCACAGATTTATTGACCCAAAGATTTCTTTGAACATATTCAGCAGATGAATCAATAATGAAAATAATTTTTAGTTGCAGTCCTATGTAGGCCTAGGTGTACATTTACACATATAATTATTTTGGCTGAATGTACATCTGAGGTTATTAAGACTTTGGGACTTAAAACTGAGGCTAAGGGACCGGGAAAAAGTCCCATTTTTCAAAAAATCCCTGATATGTTGAAGATGTTGCAGATGATAGAGGGACACATTTTCATGCAGATCCTTCATTTTCCCAAAATCTACAGAACGCTGTTAAGGAATTAGGATGTCTAACAAAAGTATATATTCCATGGCAAGATTGAAGTTCTTGAGAACTACAATAGAAATAAATCTGTAAAAAAACGGTATGGAGCGATAAAAACTGGAGAAGGTGCATCAGTGATGGACTGGTTAAGGTGATACATTCATATTCATAGCCCCATTAATCATCAGCTTCGGAAAACAAATCATGTTTTCTTGATCTTTGCTCTCTATCACACTTTCAAACCACAAGATCAAATTTGGACTGAAGTGAATGCACACCCAAGAGACACCCTGAGCAGTCTTTAGCATCAGCTCGGCTTTATGGCTATAATATTTTTACTGGCCACATGGTGTGTGTATGCAGCGAGAAAGAGAGATGCAGCCAAGCTGTCTTCCCTTGGCTGTCAGAGGAATGATGGAGAGGCCAAGCAGGCTTTTGTCAGGAGATGGGGTGGTGGGGGTGTGGGCGACGGTAGCGGCCATTTCCTGGTGTTCCTCTGCATTGGGAAGTGGGTAGCAGGCGAGGGGGGGGTGGGGGTGGGGGGGGTATGTCAGAGGATATGTCTCAGAGCTACAAGTTGACAGCGGATTGACAAAGTCGAGTGAACACTAGCTGGCCTAACACTCGCAGCTAGAAAAGCCTGAGCCCCGCCAACTTGAAGCGTCTCAATTGCTCCCAGCTAAATATATAGCAAGTGACAAACACTGGTCAATAGACTGCGCACTCGTGTGTGTGTGTGTGTTTGTTTTTATGTCTGTCTGTTGATGTGCATGGATGTTTGTCTTGAGGAGCACAGACACTATCTGGTTATTGCTGTGTGTTTGAGTGCACATGTACTTTTTGTTGCTGTTTTAGAGATGTGTTTTTTTTCTTTGCTCACTGTCTGTTTGGCTCATGCAGAGTAAATACTGACTGTTGCCATTTTGTTACCCCATGTCTGTCTTTACCGCTACACACTTTGATTCGGATCCATTTCCCTAAAATGGGTCAAAAATATTCATTAAGTTTGGCTCATCCTCCAAGACTGATGTTATACCATCATATTAAGACCTCTAACTTTTGAATGTGTCAGTCTTTTAAAATGGAATTTTAAGACAGCAGTTGCAGGTTCATCTTTCAATACGGTATTCACATGCCATATGTACGTTAAAGGAGTCGTGGGTCATTGTAATTATTCCTTCTCTCTAGGGCTGCAACTAATGATTATTTTCATTATCGAGTAATCTGCCCGATTAATTCTTTAGTCCATAAAATGTCAAAAAATTGTGAAGAATACTCATCACAATTTCCCAGAGCCCAAAGTGACGTCTTCAAATTGCTTCTTTTGTCCGACCAACAGTCCAAAACCCAATGACTCTTCATTTACTGTCAGAAATGACAAAGAAAGCAGCATCTCATGTGAGCATCCTCACATTTGAGAAGCTAGAACCAGCAAATTTAACGTTTTTGCTTGAAAAATGACTGATTTAAGACACATAATTGTTTTAAGATGAACATGTGTGGTGAATGCACACCAAAAGAATGAGGTGCTGTTTATGGCAGTGTCCCATGTAGAAGAAAAGGTGACCACACACAAAGTTCCACTGTACCGACATTTCAATCACACTTCAGGCCATACCCTTAAATATACAATCAATCAGCAATTAGCAAATTAAGACTGGGTCCTGTTTTTTTATTTGCCAATTCAAGCATGTCCACCACCAAGAGGATGTTGCATCAGGGGACCATAAATAAATAATATGTTTTTAATGTTTATCGTAAGATACTTTGCCCTTTACATACTGTATCTCCATTCTAAATAAAAATCCTTAATTTGTGCCTTCCTTTCAGACCAAAGATTTTGATAGTTCAAAAAGTAATTTAATAGTTTTAATAGTTTAACAAAAAGTTGATTGTTCAGATGCATTACACTTAAAGATTATGCTCACAAAGAAATAATGACATACAGTCCTCCACACTGGTTTCTTCCAGTGTAACTAATGAAGTGAATACACATACGTAGTAGTGCTGTAGTACTAATCAAGAAGTGTAGTCCTTACTTACAGACACATGAGGGTTAGGATACCTTGATTAAAAACAGAAAACGGAACAAAACTATTGTAATTAAACCAGCTAACATGGGAGGTGTCACTGTTGTAAATGTATCAGATTATGTCAATGAATGTAAAAGACAACTTTCAGATTCCATTTTTTATTAGAAATGATCCTGTGGGGCATTGAAACTACAGTATGATGTATTTCCTGTATAAATGTGAAAATGAAGTCATGTGTCACAGCTTTTGCTGCGGTTATACTCTCCCATATATATTATATTTTTAAAGATGATTTCTTTCAACAATTAAAAAGAGTTGCCATGAGAAGTGTGTTTGCACCCTCTCATTTGATGCCTGTTGGACAAAGATTTGTCTACAGTCAAAATCTCTCTATAAATGCAATGTAAATTTTGGAAGAGATATCTGGATAACTGTTTTTGTATATTGGGGAAGTAAGGAATAGTTACACGCGGTGTTCCAGTATCTCTGTACAGTAGTACTGTAAACTCACGGCCATAATCCATGCAAGGTATCATGGGGTTAGGAAAAGGGCTGATACAAACTGTTTAAGGAGTAACTCCACATTAGATATTGTATGGCTGAAAATCATTGCAGCACTGACCTCTGGGGCTTTAAAGGTTCAAGTCTGCTGAACCTTTTACCACACCATGTCAGCTAGGTGTCAGCTGTGGCGTGTTGTACTTGTGACCACATAGTGAGATGCACATAACGAATATACTTAAACAACATGCCCTCATATCTAAACGACAGAATAGGTAGTTTTCCAATGACTTCCAAAACGACATATATGAGCGTTGGAGAGTACCAGTGACAGGCGTACTGGACCTTGGTCGTCATGGCAACAATAATAAACATGTGGTTAATGTTGTTAAACGTAGGTTTAGGTTAAAATAAGTATGTTAGTTACGTAAGCTAAAATAAGTCAACGTTGACTTTTGGTTTCACACAGGACATGAACAGCAGTCTCTTGGGTGAAGGTCCTGTGAAGGACTTTGTCGCTCTTTATATTAGCTCACCTGACTTCCTCCTTTGCGCCTGTCATATCCCGACCTATACGGCCATATTTCTGGGGAGGACGGTCTGTACTTAAATGTACATCACATTAGAAGTGAATGTGCACAATATTCCTTGATTTAAAATGAGTCATCAGTGTCATCGTACAACATACTCTATTGTATATGAGATTAAATGAATCCCTATTAGCACAACCAACATAGTTTGGACTGAATTAGGAGTTGAAATAGGAGTATGTGACACTTTCTACATCTCAGCTACACTTCTTTTCCTTCTGTCTCTTCTCATTCCTCCCCCTCTCTTCGTCCATTTCTCTCTTTCCTTCCTCCCAATCTTCTACTTCCGCCTCATTTTCTCATCCTCCTCTCTCTCTTTTTTCCTGTGATTTACCACTCACATCTCTTCCGTCCTCATACTCCACTCTTGCTCTCTGTCCTTAAATCACCTCCTCCCTCCTCCTCCATCAGTTCATAATCAGTACAGTGGTTGTGGCCTGAGTCGCCCCTCCTCAGAGCATCCAGGCAGATTACTGATCAACTAAACCAAACCTCGCGTGTTCATGGTGGACCGAATTTAATTGCACATTTGTCCACATCTGTCTTTCAGTTCACTTCAATTTGCTTCAATTTAGTTCAAATCAGTTCAGTGCACTTTAGTTCACGTCAGTTCAATTGATTTTTATTCACTTAAATTCAGCTCAGTTCCCTTCACTTTATTTCAGTTGAATTAATTTCAGTTCAGTTCAGTGAACTTGAATTCAGTTCACTTCATTTGAGAAGCTTTATTTCAGTTTGGTTAAGTTGAGTACATTTGAATTCACTTCAATTCAGCTCAGCTTAGTTCAGTTTATTTCAGTTCAATTCAGTGCAACAAATTTGAATTTAGTTCATTTAACTTCAACTCACTTGAGTTTCACTCAGTTTCATTTACTTATTCAATTTAATTTTCTTCAGGTAAAATAATTTTAATCCAGTTCTATTTATTTCAGTTCAATTATTTTAATATCTGAAATAATATTAACCAATGTACAAATTCCAAAAGATAGCAGTATACATTCCAACCATACTGACTGCATAAATTTTTTGTTTGATTTGGATGTATATATATTTTTTTGGTGCTTATTAAAAACTAAACCCATGTCAGGGTTTAGATAGAATATTTTTCCTTTTGGCTTCTGAAGTTTGTTTGTGAACACATATGCCACATTCAGCAAATCAAACCCAGTATTCATGTCCATGTGTTTCCTGTAATGATGTGAATATAAACGACTGTATCAATCCTCTTCACTCTCTCTTCTTTTCTCATTCTTCATCACTGTCTCTTCCTCTCTCTGTCTTCTCTGCTGACTGACAGTTGAGAGAGAGAAAGCGAGAGGAAGCTGGTGTTTTGGGGTATGGGTGGAGGGGGGTCGGTAGTTTAGACTCTGATTTGCCTTTGTGGTGTCCTGGAGGCCAGGGAGCTGCTGGAGAGATGGTCTGGTTCCCTCCATCCTTTACATGGCCTCAGGTCTCATCAGTGTTGTCGTGAGGAATCTCATTTGTCACACACACACACACACACGACAGGTTCAGATAGGTTAACACGACTTGTGACGACAGGCTGGTATGACTGGCAGCTACAGTAGCAGCAGGCCAGCTACAGCTAGCAACAGAGTGTCACTACACTTCCTGTTCCCAACACAGGGAGCAGTGACAAGCCCGTAGCCACTAACCTAAACCAGGGTTACACTGATATGTGGGCCAATACTGACCTTTTATTAAGAGGACTGGAAGTGTAAAACCCTGCTAGCTTCCAGTACTTGTTACATTACGCCACAGAATATGAGAGTGTTGGATGGAACAAACAACTCACTATGTTAGTCCTGGGCTAAAGGAAAGCCCACAGGGTCATTCAAATCAAAATGCCATCCTCTGGGAGCATAAATGCGTGTAGCAAATGGAATACATTATCTTGTGGCAGAAGTTCACATGTTGGTCCGAGAGAGGCGCTATGGGAGTGTCCAAAATAAAAAGGGTTCATCCTATATAGAGCATGAATGTGATCAGTGAAACTCTAGGTTCAAGGTACATTGATTAGTCATTCTACAACACAGGAATTCACGCTACACACACAAAACACACATAAAATATCCCAAATCAGAATATAAATAAAAACAATACATGCAGTTACTTATATACACATATTATACAAAGGCAGTGGTATGGTAATGTGCAAAACCAGCATAACAGAAAGTTCCATGTCATTTATTTATGATGGAGTGAGAAGGATGAGGTGGAAATCAAATCTATCAATTGAAATATGATATTTTCTGTGTGAAAGTGGAATTTTGGGTGATGGTGATCAGAGGAAAGGCCAGGGAGTCGCTAAACACATTACAATTCTTGCTCTGGGGATAATACCTGCAAACTAACACCAATCAACAAATTGTATTTAATCATCTTTAAATCCTGTCTTTGTCAGGACCTGATGGAGATTCAGAAACAACAACAACAATAATAATAATCAATAATAATAATAATTTATTTATAACACCTTTCCAAAACAAGGTTTACAAGGTGCTTTACAGGGTAAAATAACAAATAACAGAATCATGAAAATGTTAATCATAAATACAATAATAGCAATAGCACCATCAATAGAACAATAAATACAATAAGCAATAAGACATAAACAGTAGTAAAACATAAAAAAATAAAACAATATAACAAATGGTGTGGGAGGGTAGGATAGAAGGATCACAGGAAGGCTAGAACCTTAAAAGTAAAAGTGCATTTTAAGAAGAGACTTAAATGAATTGATAGACTTAGCCATCCTAATCTCCTCTGGAAGGTTGTTCCAAAGTCTGGGGGCCCTGATGGCAAACGCTCTGTCATCTTTGTTTTTTAGTCTGGATTTAGAAACCACCAGGACAGCAGCATTTGAGTTAAAAGGTCAGAAATTTAACTTGGGGCCAATTCATTCCAAAAAAGTGAAATTTTAAAATTTGTTAGGCAGAATGGCTCTGATAAATGGATTCATTTTAGAAATTTTCACAAGTTGAAAAAAGCATGACTGTATGATGGATTTGATATGGCTGTTCAAAGTGAGGTTGCTGTCAATCAAAACACCAAGGTTTCTACACTGCGGAGTAATAAGATGAGAGTATGAACCTAGTATATTTGTGATTTGAGTGTTGGAGGAGTCAGTGCCAAATAGAAGTATCTCTGTCTTTTGAGATGAGTTGAAGAAAATTTTGAGCTATTAATGTCCTCAAGACAGTTTTATTTTGGCAAAGTTAGGGTCACAGCTGTGGTAAACCTGGGTATCGTCTACGTAAAAATGGAAACGAATGATGTTGTGGGATCTTATGAGATGTCCCAATGGCAGCATGCAAATGGTGAACAGAATCGGGCTTAGCACCGAACCCTGAGGAACTCCACAATGCAGCCTAGAGGCGGAAAGACCTAGACTCAGCAATACCAACACAGAAAGTCCTATCTGTAAGGTATGCCCACCCATTGCTCTAAATGGGACAAAAGGATGGTGTGATCAACTGTGTCAAACGCTGCACTGAGATCTAGGCGTACTAAAACAGAGGGACGTCCAGTGTCAGCAGTTAAAGCAAGTCATTCATGACCTTTTAAAGGGCAGTTTCTGTACTGTGGTGAGCTCTAAAAGCTGATTGTAAGATTCAAACATTGAGTTATCATTCATAAAGGCTAAAAGTTGATTTGCAACAATCTTCTCCAGAACTTTGGCTAAAAATGAAGTTTAGAGTGACTGAAATCATTTGAATTTAGTCAAATGATTTAAATGACAATTTAAATAGTGGGACACAGTACCAGAAGAAAGGGAGCTATTAAAAATGTTCAGTATGAAGGGACAAATTGTGTTAAAAACTTCTCTAATAAATCGAGGCGGGAACCCAGAGGACAGGAGGAAGGGATCATTTTGTTGACAATTTGTGTCAACTGTAGGTTGAGAGACAAGGTTGAAGAGATCAACGCGTATTAGGCCTAGCCAGGGGTTAAATTGAGATTTGTTATGTGGGGGGGCTCTCAGTCATTGTTTGAATTATTAACACTAGAACTGTCATTTTGACCGTTTTAAACTTTATATGTGCAATAACTTTGTTGAATTAAAAGATACAATCCTGCAGGTACCTGACTTTTTCTGAAGGTGTTTGTATTTTCATTTTAAATGTTTAAAAAAAAAAAAATTACACAAAAGGCAAAGAAAATAGGATAATTTTTACCTATTTCAGCCATACGTGGTCATATTGACCGCGCAGAATTCAAGTCACCATTTGTAAATGCTAATTTGCCTACATTGAAATAAAATTAAATAAATTAGCCTAATCAGTAGAATAATTGCAGAAATGAATTGCCTACATTGGAATGTGCTGTGCTGTGCTCCACTGTCCTGCGGTGCCCTGTGCCGTGCTACAGCCCCGGCCCATTATGTGCCGCTGGGCCTGGTGGGTAAACAAACTGACGGGGGATCTACGGGAGAGGTAATACTCTGACAAATTAGGGAGATCTTTTGAGTAAAAAAGTTTAAAAACTTATTGCAGGTTTCATGAGTAGCTTCTACAGTAGGGACAGGGGGAGCATCAGTGGCATGGCTTACAATGTTGAAAAGCACCTTGGGATTAGAAATATTCGACTCAATGAGATGGGAAAAGTAGGCATGTCTAGAGTTTTTAACCTCTAACCTCTGCATTAAAGAGCTTCATCAGAGCCTTAAAGTCCTCAGGGTGGCCAGGGAGCTTGGAGGCCTTCCACTGATGTTCTGCTTTACGACATTTAAGTTTTAAAGTACACGTTTTCATTTATGGAGGGCTGGGGCATGTGTTTAGTTTCCCTGGTTTTAGACAGTGCAGTTTCATCAAGGATGGAATTGTAGATAATATTTATCTATTAATATTTATCTTTATCTAACTAATCTAAATTAGTTAGATGTTCATCCACTGATAATAATCTCTCGTGTTAAAGGCTTTAAAGGCTTTACTAAAAATATTGGCAATGGAGGAGGTAGAATTTAAAAACTCTAGACTGTAACTGTGAGCAGTTAAAACAACTAAATTAAAACATATACAGTAGTGATCAGAAATACAAAGATCAAGTCAGATTATTTAACACCATACGATAAAACAAGATCAAAAGGAGGGAGAGAGATAAATTAAATTAAGAATCAATCGGGGATAAAAAAAAATCAGCACTTAGACTGTTAGAGGTGCTGCAGACATGAATATTAAAATCACCTAGAATTTAAAACCTGTCATAAATTGGTGAAGATCTTACATTGAGTAGCCCTGTCTTGAATATATTTGCCATTCTGGCACAGGCCGGTGGAGAAGACATAGGCTGTCAGGGAATGTGAATGAGATTAGATGGTGTGACCATACGGGGAGAGAGATGGCTTGCTTGAACACCTGTTCGGGGAATGGTACTATTAAAATCACAGAAAAGGCCAGCAGCATCTATAAAAAAATATGGCTGTATATTCTCACACACACACACACACACACACACACACACACACGCACGGCCTCTCTACTCATTATTTCTGGTCATGAACACACACTATTATCAGTGCTATATTAAGCGACACCTCTTCAAGCTAACCTTCTAATTCAGTCACTTCACTTTATGATAATGTCATTATCATAACACACATGCACACACAATGAGAGGTCCACTAAGAGTAACACAGCTGTCACATACATACCCCTCCTCTCTCTGGTCCCTCTCCCTCTCTCTCTCTCTCTCTCTGCTCTCTCTCTGTGTGTGTCTCTCTCTCCTATACTGTGTGTCTTGTAAGTGTCTGTTTTATTGCAAGTGTCTGTTTAAAATCTTCTTTCTTCTTATACTTGGCTGATGCTTCTCAGTTCAAAGGACTTATATAGGGTTAGTCCTCTTCTTAGCTACAAACATCAATGTTATCGTGAGGTTAGCACGAGAGGAAAGCTCATGGAGTGTCCAAACTGGAAAGGGTTCATCTTCTATGGAGTGTGAATGTGCTGGGAATCATCCTCTCAAATAATGAAAAAAGATGGTGAACATGGTAAACATCAGTATTTTAGCATTGTCATTGTGAGCATGTTAGCATGCTGATGTTAGCATGGCTGTTTCCCCTGAAGATCAAGGCAGCTGCATTGTGGTAAAGATAAAAAGATTTTTAAAAAAGTCTTCATTAACATTTGTACATGAGTAAAAGGCTTAAATATTAACTGTACACTGGCCTTAAATCCCTACATCTTTCACCTCATGTTTAAGTTGATGCCTAATTCTTCTAAAATTCTGTAACAACATGACATCCTGAAAGCAGAAATGTGAAACAGTTTCTTAACAGCCAGTGTTTAGCAGTAACACAGAGTGTGGGATAAAAGGATCTAAAGAGCGCCCTCTAAAAGTGTAACACAGATGTTGTGATGAAAAAAACCCAGTTTTTGTTCTAGTCCAGTCTTCAGTTGTTTAAAGATGCAATATCTAAACCAAAATGTGCTGCAAAAAATAATTGACACTGTATTTCTTAATTTCTGTCTGGTATTCATTATTATCAGTTTTAAGAGATTTTTTGTCCCATTGTGTGTTTATATGCGGTCAGATATGTAGGAAAAACACATTTCCTGTTTGTGACATTTACAGAAAGTGTCAGATGATGAAGTAAATGGTAATGCAATGGCAGCTTTTACCATCCTCAACATATTCCCTTCTGAGCCAGCTGATGAGTGAACATTTCCTCTCTCTGTGATTGGTGCAGGTGAGTCAGTACACCTTTGCCATGTGCAGCTACAGAGAGAAGAAAGCCGAGCCTGTGGAGCTCCTACAACTGGATGGCTACACTGTGGACTACACCGACCCCCAGCCAGGTAACAGCAACCGTATGACACAGCTGTGCAGTGCATGACAACAAGCAATGCACAGGAAGGTCACACAGGTGTCACAATTTGCAAATTTGCTGTGAAAGCCCCCACCCACATAGGTGTTTTCACTTATGTTGCCTGATTATACCTCTTCTCAGGACTGTATGGGTGTGTACAAACTGCGCTTGAATGACATCTCCATCACTGTCCTGTTTTGTTGCACCTGTTGGAGCTCGGCAACTTACTCTGTTATTATTCTTATTGGTACCATAGACTGTATATAAAGATGGACGACGTGTCTCCACTTCCTCCCACTGTACAAAAATGAAGCCAAAATATTCCAGATATGGGAGCTGCCATCTTGTGCTGGTGATGTCATTTGGAGCCAGAGTTTGCACAGTAGTGAGGTGGAGCCGCGGTATCGAGGTCCCACCCATATACCCGCCAACAATCGCAAGCACACCGCAAGTTGTCAATCATGATGTCACACACCCTTTTTATAGCATCAAATAACTAATTAAAACCAAACTTATCAGAAAAACACTTGAACACACATCAGCATGATAAGAACTACCTAAAATGACAGAAACCATCTTTGGGAAAATCCCATCCGCTAACATGGAGGAGGCAGGGTTTATGACCTATACTACAGCCAGCCACCAGGGGCCGATTGAGATGTTTTGGGTTCACTTTTGGGGAGCTGTCATGTCGTTCATCTTTATATGCAATCTATGATTGGTGCATAGATCAGATAGATAGACATTACATAATTCCAAGTGTAATTTCAGCCAGCTTCAACCTGACTAGAGGTCTAATAGAGGTCCAGAGTATTTTAAATAACAAAATAACATTTCAGGTGTTCTTATTTACATACTTTTCTGTTTCTGTTGTCAGACAACAATTGCAAAATAGTAATCTGATTAAGGCTCATAAATACTGTAAACAGGCAAACAGTAACGATGTGATCAGCTTTACTGACATTAAAAATAATTGATCATAGAGAAAGTTAGACTTTACTGTCACATAGTCCCTGTCCACAGTAAAACACAAAGCCAAGTGGAAAGAAGGCCAAAAAGGAGAAAGATGCATTTTCAAATTTAGTGTGAACATGTTCTTATTTTTGATTCTTGATTCTGTGTGCTGGAGTTTTGAAGTTACCTCAGTCTACAGTAGTAATCTTGCCTTGAGCTTTTAGGAGAGGTCTGTGTATATGGAAGTATATGTAGGAGCAAGTGACTTAAATACAGTTTGATTCCACTTGTGACTGTAACTCATGACTTCCTGTGGCTACCTCATAATAAAGATATACTATGAAATGATGAGGACTGGACATTTATAAAGGCTTTTTTGTCTATTCATGTCTTGTTTATTCTCATGTGCCTATACAAACAGGGAATGTGTGATCATAAAACAAAGAGCGTCCGCTTCCTCTGTCCATCCTTTAGGTCTAGACGGCGGTCGGACATTCTTCAATGCTGTGAAAGAGGGTGACACTGTGATCTTTGCCAGTGATGATGAGCAGGACCGGATCCTGTGGGTCCAAGCCATGTACCGAGCCACCGGCCAGTCACACAAGCCAGTTCCTCCCACCCAGGTCCAGAAACTCAACTCGAGGGGGGGCACAGCTCCACAGCTCGATGCACCCATATCTCAGTTCTGTGAGTTTTCAGCTCTCTTTGTCTTTTAGTTCTCACACCACATAAATGCTTCACCAAAAACAGGATGCAACCATGTCATTGTCTATCATTTTTTATTTGCTAACTGGATGATGTTGCATCTATTTTAGCTGGCCTAATCACATCTGTCATGCCAGAAATTGGCCGCACAAACGACCTTAATTGAAAATGATTGAAACTCATGGTTGGAAAATGGGATACTCTTGTCTATTGCAGCCCCATTTAATGTTTTTACTTGAAGATTATTCCTATTGTAGCCTCAGAAGCCCACTTATAGTCTTCATTCATATTGTCAAGTATATATATGTAATGACAGCAATCAATGAACAAAACTAGAATAAAAAGCAGTTTAGGCCCTTCTTTTTATCAGTCACAGCTTCTTGTTCCCTCTTCTTGTGCTCGATGTCTCACTCTGTCTCCTAGTTGTCCTCATAACATTTTTGACATATCGACCAATGATGTCCTTAGTTTGTCTTCTTCCTGGTTACTGTTACTGTTATTCTTTCTCTGTTTGCTGCTTCGCTCTCTGTTGTAGAACTGCTGTAGTGTTAAAGTGTTGGTGGCTTTGCTGTGTGTCTTTATGTTTCTCTGTTTGTTCCTTCTTTCTTTTCTTCTTCTTCTTCTTCTAAACCCTGACCCTGCTATCTTGTAGCTGGATTAAAGGGTAAGTGCTTTCCCCCCCTTTCTTTCACTTTCCTCCTTTTGTTGTCCAATGCTTTCCCTCTTTTAATAACTTTCTGTTTGTTATTTCTGTTGGGGGGGAACAATACAAGACATACTCTTTGTAATTTAACATGCATGCTGAAATGATTTGCTTTGGCTGTGCTTCTGTCTGCATATTTGCCATCTGTATAGCAGGGATTGACTAGATTCATGTGTCCGCCTACAAAAGTGCTGCATTGTAGGTCAGGGTTAAGTTTCATAAATGCTTTTTTTTTTTTTGTAAGGACTTCATGTTTGTGATTGCTGCAGAGCTATAGCATGTCTATTTTTCAACAAGATTTGTGATGGTTCCTATATCACCGCCATTAGAATTCCCCACAAGTCTGCCTCATTTAGGATGAGACTGTACCATTTTGCAAATGTGGTGTATTTTTATTCATGGGGAAGGTTTTTTTTTTAATTATATATACTAAATCCGATTTGGAGAAGAAGCCTTTCACACTTGGACCACTGTGTTTAATTGTTTTGAAATTGCTTCCTCTGCAAATTATAATTATCTTTTTTCTTTTTCTTTTAGCAATTTTAATTTTCTTTTCATGTTGTAAAGTGAGAAGAATTGTGTCCAACATAAATGAAAGGAAGTTACCACATGTCATCTAGCAAAGGTCCTTTGCCTCACAAATGAATTGTACAAATTAATGAGGACTTACTAATAATATCTTGGAAGGAAAATGTTTGCAGCAGCTTTTTGCTTGTTATGGGCTGAAGTTTTGTGCATTTTTAAACCAAACAGAAGAACTTGTTCAGATCTAAAGAAGGTGTATGGTGAATTTTGTGAAATGGGATTGTCCATAGTTGGGCTTGCTCCTTGGTGGATGTTGCAAGAATGTTTAAACGTTCAATGTTTTGAACATTGGACATCTACTATACCACGCACTACCATCATTGTATTCAATTGTACGTCAGTCAGGATCAGACTGCTGTGCAAAGTTTATTTTGTGTTTTTGTTGAAAGAAGATTTTAGGTTTTAGGTTGAAGAAAGAAAGAAAGAAAGAAAGAAAGAAAATACCACTAAACACACTATCCTGCAGGCCTTTGGGGCCTGGTCTTCTAATGAAACTAAATTACTACACAGAAGGCCTTTCACTTTGTCAAAAAAATCAAGCTCAAATGAATTATGTGTTATTATTATCCATTCAGCATGCAACATGAGTTTTCTCCATTTTGTGCTAATGAAGAAAGAACAATAGCCTAGTTTACTGATAGGACAACAGGGCATGCAGTCTGTCAGATGGACAGTACATTTAAGGGATGCCCCCCATTGGAATAAAAGGCACAGGCACGATATGCTGTGCTTAGACATAAAGAATCTTGAATTTTAACATATCTGTATAGACTTAAGATTTTTTTTCTTTTTTACCACGTAGAACACAAAATGCACAATACAGCATAACTAACTCAAAGAGAAATGGGTACAGACCAATACACTCAATAAATAAACTGCTTCCTGCGTGCGTTTGTGTAAGTGAATTTACTGAGCGAGCTGTTTTTGACACATAACCGCTGGTGTCCCACTGAGTCCCAGCAGCTGGTAATTACCAAGTTAAAAGTGCCAGGCCATGAATAATACAGTGTGGTTGCTGCACAATTAAATTGGGCAGCAATCAGTCAATGTTACCAAATAACTACTTGTCAGTTCACACCTGGATCAGCGCAATGAATAATATAACATCAGTCACCCCTCGACCCAAATTAAAATAGACTACAGTAAAACATTGTAACAACAAAGACAGCATTAAGTTGAGTTTTGTTTTCAGTTGCTGAAAGGTGAAATTGATCTTCACAGTAATTTTCTTGTTATGATGACTGACAGTTTAATTAGTTTTGACATATTTTAGGCCATTAAAACAAGATAATAATTATATTGTAGCTTGAGTGAAATTATAAAGTTTGAGAGGCTTTTTGTTCTGTCCGAAACAGTTTTCAAATTTTTTTTATCTCTCTGCTTCTATCTTCTTTTTATCGGCAAACATACACATGGAGTGATGTGAATGCTAATTCTAACAAGGGAAGGATATCCTATCATCATATGAACAGTGTTTTGTAGTTTTGAAGTTCTAAAGCCACAATCTTGTCTTCTACAAATTACATTCATATACAGTTAATTTGCACTGGTGCACTGGCTAATACGTTTTATAGGCACTGCAATGACACCTGGATTACCTTTATTTCAATACAAGTATGAAATGCTCTTACTGAACTTACTGTATTTGCAAAACACTGCTAACACATTTTATTAGACTACCTGCACCATGCTTCTGGCAACTAAAGTATGATTAAGGTTTTTATGGTTGTGTTTAGACAACTCAAAGTGCTTGGTTAAGGTTAGAGAAAGATGCTAGTCTTGGTGGAACACTGGAATCTCAGATGGATCTGAACTGCACTCTCTGGAACGCTCAACCATGCAACCCTACCTATTAACTCTGACTTTTTCCTGCAGTAAAATACACTTCAAACGCCACACTTACTGCATTTTAAAGAAAATGTTGCAGGTGAACGTAATAAGCATGTATTCCTTTAAACATATTAGCCAATGCAGATTAGTCTCTCCAGCAATGTGGTGACAAGTGTGTTGATTCATAGAGATGGTCTATCACTTGCTACAGAGCTTAGTTTATTCACTTCTCAAAAAGCTAATGCAGATATTCCAATGAAAATCTGCAGTTGGGACAGAACAGAGAGGAGCTGTTAACACAGCTTCTAACTGTATGAAGAGCAGTAACACAGCTGCTGTTTCTTTCTCTCCTATCTTTCCTGCTCTTTCTCTCAATGTCCCTTCACATTTGTCACTGGGATGGTTATGAAATTACTGTCATGCATTGCTAGAAGTGTAGTACATTAGCCTTGTTTTTCTAGTTTAGACAAGGGTTAATGGAGAATATCACTATTATCAGGTCAAAATGTAGTCTCTTCATGTACTTAAAGAAACTGCTTTGTTTTAAGTGATGACAATATCTAATCAGTCTTATGAGCCTAAAGGTCAACATACACTGACAGTGTAGGACACATGTTAAAACACCTACACCCATTGTATTCTTTGTCAAATGACAAACATTTGACTACTGTACCATGACTACTTCCTGATAATGGTCATAACCTATGCATGTAATCCTTCAAGTTAATTTCAAGTTATTGGAAATCAGGATGCCGGTACTATACCGATGCTCTACCCTCTACGGTCCCCCCTTCTAAAGTCGTGTTTCCACCAAACATTTTCCGTATAGTACCCTTGAAACCTGTACCCAACCTATACTTACATGTACCTAAACCCTAGATCTGTTTTGCGTTCCCACCATAGACTGTACTACTTAAATGTAGGCGGGGTTGTTACCAGATGGTAATAGCCGTGTCAACCATGTCATATCTAACGTGAAACAGTAAACAACATCTGCACCTCGATGGTGACCACGGAACGGAGTTCTATGTTAGCATTTTCAGAATTAAATAAAAAGAATTTGCGTGAAGTGTTAAGAGTCTTGTTTGCAATCGATGGGATATTTAAAAATGGCGGGTTTGTGCATTGAGTCCTTTGTCACGCAAGAAGTGACGATTCTGTTGACCAGTCAATGGACTCCAGTGTTTCTAGCACCACCTTTAAGTCCCAGGTCAGTGTGCTAGGTACCTCAACAGAGGGGTACCGAAAAAACTGGACGGAATGGAGTGGTTCTATTGGTACCATACACAAATTTTGGCAATGGAAACATTCATGGCATTTATGGCACCAATTGCCTTGCAGCAACAAAGTGGCAGACCTAAATAAGTGACTACTGCACAGTACAAGGTTTTCACCTAACAGCAACCAGACATTATTTATATATATTATTTATATATTAATATATATATAGTATATATTTAAGTGGGAACGTTTTAAATGTATCTCACTAAATGAAAACAACCCTTTCCTGTTTATGTCTACTGTATGACAATCTCCCTGTTTTCAGTTGAACGTATTAATACCATACATAGGGTATATGCATTGATGAGCTATGGGAAAATCAGACCGAGTTCACAAACAAGCAAAAATGTGAAGAGGTGAAGAAGGTGAATCAAATAAGTTCAGTGCAAAAAAATAGTTGCCCTTCAGTGTGGTTAAACTTAATTATTGGTAGGATTTCTGAGCAAGCAAACTTTATTCAAACTTCAAAATGTTCTGCTCATTGAGGACATCACCGGAATTACTTTTAGTGTTTGTATCTTTCATACTTTGTGAAATATTTAACGTTTTGAGTTAATTCCCACAACTTTTACACTTCTCACGCATTTTTTTTCAGCAAAACGTAGAAAAAGTTGTGCTCTTTCAAATAATGTCACTATCTAAGCAAACAAACCTGCACATTTTAATTTTGTGCTGTAAGCCTCAAAGTGACAGGAGTACCATCCAACTGCCCCATTGACTCCAATGTAACTGAGAGAGAAGCTGAAAAAGGTACTTTTCTAACTCCCTCTATTTCCCTCATTTGTGACACCACAAAGAAATATTTTACAGCAATGCGTTCAGCAGAGTCCCCTCTCTCTGATAATATACCAATTTAGCTGATAGGAAATATGGTCTTTGAGTAGTAAGCCAGAGTTTGAGAGGTGCCTCTCCACTTAATCTCTAATAAACTCTGTCGGAGTCACTAAGCAGTTACCATCACCAGGGCAACCATTAACTGCACGTGGGGACACACAGCTGATTGAAATTTGCTAATTAGAGTACTTCTCTGATCTCTATGGCGTTTACCAACCACTTGATTGACATTTCTGTGAAACTCTACTGTATCTCACAGCAGCTTCAAGGTAGCACGACACAGGTGTTTTGTACAAACATTTTTACATTTTTAACTGTAACTCCTTTCATTGCTAAAACAAATTGGTTCATCATTTATTCCTTTGAGTAATGAGCTGGAGTTTAAGTCCTGCCTCTCATGTCAATCTCCATTATGTGATGTGATGTGTTGGTGGATTCACACACACACACACACACACACACACACACACACACACGCACACACATACACACAGACAAAGCAAGTCATGGACCTTTGAACAATTCTCACAGATAATGTTTATAATGGTTAGTGACAGCTGCTTTTTGTGTCCACATACAGTATAGGGGACGCTTCTCTCCCTCTGTCATGTATGCATACATGCGTGTCGAAGTGGGCACACACACACACATGCACACAGACACATTTTTTCAAAGCAAAACCAGATGGTAACAGGACCTGAACAGGGGGCTCTGGAGAAGCCCAGATTTTCAAAATAAAAACTTCATGCAATGTTAAGGTAGCAATGCAGTTCACCTTCCAGCTGTACATGAAGCAATGCAGTCCAGCGAACCAGCTTTTCAAGAAATGCATTTTAGCTCCCAGCTGTCTATCCATGCAGCTCAGTGTCAACTTTTCAGCAGCCAGCAATCGTACCACAATTTCATTAGGAAGTGTATCGTCATGATTAGGTATGCAGTGGTGTTGGTTGGAATGGTTAGGTGTAAGGGTAGGGCATCAATGAGGATCTTCACTAGTGACAGAAAGGTCTAGATATGTTTCATGGTCAGTCCACATAAAAAGCAAGCCACTTGCTAAATAGCCCCAAATGCTTTTGACCATCAAACCCAGGACCAGCAGTGTGTCTGCTGCCTCCCGGTTCCTCTCCTCTGGATCTATAAATGAATAGCAGCTATCAATCATTGTCAGGGCCGTCCTTCCCGAGCCCAGACGGACGGGGGTGACCAATGTCACTGCATGTTACTGTCCAGCCCTCCCGCCTCCACTCCCGCTCACTCACATCAAACAGACCTGACAGGCCACCAGCTACAGACCAAAGGGGCACCGCAATGTCACCTTTTTAGATTTTTGAGGGAGGGTGGGGGGGGACTTGTTGAGGGGACACAATCAGCTCCAAGCATCCCGCTCTTTGTTTTGTTTGTAGATTGACAGCTGGGGTGCTTTCGTTGGGCAGTGAAGAGGACGTTGGCTGACAAATCTCTTGATTGCTGTGTAGCTCGGTATAACCTTCATTCACTTCTGTCCCAGGTTTTGTCCTGACTGATGGGACAGACCAGTCCAATGTCCACACTCCACTATCACTGTCAAAGTTTTATTGAATCTATGATTAGCTGCAAATTATACCAGATTTTTCTGGAAGTCAAAACATGAGCATTGCTTATTTATATTTTGGGAAACACAATATGTCTGTTGTTACTATGGTTGTGTCCAAAATTATTGTGTCCAATTAATTGTGTCTCGTTTACTTATTGCTCCCTACATAATAGACCTTAGAGTGGTGTGGATGCTACATCAGCTGTGTAGTAATAATGATTGCGTATTCTCCATGACTGAGTTCAGTAGTGAACTAGTGAACAAGGCTGGTTTACCAACTGGGCAAAGCAAGCAAATGCCTGAGGGCCCCAGACCTCAAGGAGCCCCGAAAGCCCCGGGTTTACTGTAGGTCAGTTGGTTTTTGGTAATGTGATTACTTGCTAATTCTTTTTGCAATTTGCACAATATCAACTGGATCCTGCATTATTGTGCAATCTTGTGGCCTTATTTTGTGTCAAAATGTGTTTCTAAAACCTTAATAATGTTTCATTTAGATTATGCTTACATGGTAGCTGGGATAGGCTCCAGCCGCCCCGCGACCCTCTGAGGATAAGCAGTATAGATAATGGATGGATTATGCTTACATGGTGTATAATCCTAAATTAAGGTGGGTTCAATCAAATTACCACAAACCAATTGTTATACTAAAAAAACTGTGCTGGGGCATAGTTAGGAGTACTGGTTGGTATCTGGGTGTCAAAATATCTATACTTGAAGAGAATTTGGACACAACAGGGGCCCAATAGCAAATCAGTGCCTTTATTGTGCATTAAATGCATGTTTTTGGTCTTTGCAACGTACAAGAAAGGTAACAGAAGCTTAGGGACAGCATACAAATCTTAATGGAGTGAAGGCATCGATCAATTCATGTGTTGTAAATGTTCTACTAAGGTAGATTTTTTATTTCCATATTTAGCCATTTTACTCCCCTACCCTTGGAGACCCCCGATATTTAGGGTTTCAGTTGTATTCATGCATTGTGCCCGGATTCTTTTTTAGAAAGAGTTTAATCAATAGTACTTTCTTAGTACAAGTAGTCTGGTGAAAGTGGTATAAGGTTACCTTGCTATGACAAATCAAACTCCTTGTCTATAGTTAGCGTCTACTCCAAAGCATTGTTTGAGTTGTTAACATATTAACAAATCATTATATAGGATTTGTTAACGTATTGACATGTAAATCCCAAATCCAAGAAAGTGGAAAAAGAGCAGGTGCCCCTCCCCTCCCCTTTGTACCCCAGCAAAGCCTGGTAGAGCCAGCCTGCAGGTTTACATCGATTTATAGCCCCCAGCATCCCTGCAAAATGAAAAAACGTAGTCATTCACCAATCCCTGCTATAGCACTCAGATGTAAGTATAGCACATCATCAGGAAAGCAAGTGAAAATGTGTTGTCAAATTTGATTTAAGCTGCCTATTTTGCAGACACTCAAGATTAGTCTGGGGCTACCACATCCTCAGCTCATTCTGAAATGTTTAAGACAGCTATTAATTAGGGGCCACACCAGGGGGCAGGGGCCACTGACACTGCAGTGAAATGGCATTAGAAATGGGGAGGGTTAACGTGTTTAGTGGGGTGACTGTGGGATGGTGTTATGGGTAACACAGTTCTAGACCTTGGTTACTCTTGAGTTGCAGGGTTAAGGTGTGTGGCTTAACATATAACTGGCTTATTAGCAGTGGACGCAATATCCTGTTTTATAAGGCAGTAGACTTGTCTAAAGCATAGAGGAGTGGTAGCATTAGTCTCGTAAAGGCAGTCCATTTAGCTGTACAGCAACTCCAAACTTCTGAAGGCTTCCCTTTTATTGGCTACTAAAATGTCAGTCACACACTGTTAGTGCATTTTAATGAGCCCAACAACTGAGTTAAGCTCTCACTACAGAGTGCACAGACATTTATTTTAAGGTGTATTTTTTTTGGTTTGTCTTCTTTTTTAGATGTAGTTGCTACTCTAAGAAAGCAAGTCATCTATTGTTATTGTTTGTGGTACCAGCTGATTTCTTGTACTACTCAACTAAAAGGTACATGATTTTATACAAGCATTTTGAGGCTATTGCATCAACCTATCACGTGAAAGCAGAAGAACTGAGCTTGGTTAAATTTGAAGGTAATGTCACGAATGCTCTCTCCTTCTTCACAAACTTGTCAAGGCTATTAACTCTGATGTTTACAAGGGGAACCTATGCAGCTGGCAGCAGTAAAGTGCTGTAGTTGGACTGCCAGCTGTCAGTGTTTGTAATCCTCCCTCCAGGTACTCACAAACTCTGACTTGGTTTTTTAGTCTTGCACCTCGTCTGCTTCGCACTACAAGTGTTTCAGCAGCACTCATAGCCAATCCAAAATCAGTGTAGTTACACGCATAAGTCAGAAGAAAATAGACTTGAACCTAAAAAGATGTTTAGAGCTGGGTAGATTCAGACTGACCTGTATAGACATGAATGCATGAATATGCATGAACACAACATGACCCCCAGACCTCAGAACTAACTTTCAACTTCCAGATCAGCAGTCACCTCCTGAAAGCTGCCTGGAAAACTTTCCTGTCCACCTTAACTTTACTCTGCCTGTTGAGTCAAAACTGGCAATCCTCATCAATGGCCCAAAATGGAGTCAATGCTGGACACATAACATAATAACCGACTGGCACATTTTAAAAAATGTGATCACTTGTTTAGATAATAGGGTGTTGTTACATCAAAACTGACATTTATGAACAGTTTTACAAAACTTGTACCATTTATAAACCACAACTGTGGTGTCTTTTTACATGTTGCAGAATAGAAGTTTAAATAATTACTTTATTTAACTTAAACTTGCAGTTAACCCTTGTTATAAAAGTATGTACAGCATTGCTTTATTTTTGGCACTTCATAAGATAATTTGTTTTCTTTTTTGTGAGTGCCATGGCAAACTTTATTCTTGTTTTTCTAGCACACTCTGACATTTGCCTTTTCTTTCTTTCTTTCTTTCTTTCTTTCATTCTGTCTCCTCATTGGACGGGTAAATGGATGTGTACAGATGCTGATCGAGCCCAGAAGCACGGCATGGACGAGTTTATTTCAGCCAACCCCTGTAACTTTGACCACGGCTCGCTGTTTGAGCTGGTACAGCGCCTCACTCTGGACCACAGACTCAACGACTCCTACTCCTGCCTGGTAAGTAATGGGCTTTACATCAATGTAACAGTCACTGTGTCATTCTTGGTGTTGCACTTGGTTGTGCACACGAAAAGAGACAGATCTATTTGAGTGAAGAATGACGGGTGCTTGAGAGAAAAGTTCAAACCCTGCTTACTCTCTCACCACCACACACCTGACCAACCACTGCATAAAGAGGGCATGATTGTTGGATTGTCATTTTGGAAAATTGCAAAACTTGTTGGATGAGGCCTGCTTCATTACAGTGTCAGAAAGGTGTGGTGGAGGGGTTTCACCAGCTTTTGGACGATCTGACAAGCACTTAGTTTGAAGCAGGCTGAGGATTTAAGGCCATATTCAAACTTGCATTTAAAATGTGCACATTTGTAAAGGTCTAAATTTGCTCTGGTTAGTTCTAGTGTGAACACCAGGTCCATGCGAGTTGAAAATGTTTCAACTTTAGCAAAAACATTGTGTTTATCCATAGAGTTTTTTTAGAGTTTATGTCTGTAAATTATGAATATATGGCATAGAGCAGGTACACCTCTAACACAGCTCATGTCTGTAAAGGCTGTACATCTGCTGTTTGTGGAGATTACACAAAGACTGCACAGTCCAGTGGCACTCACTTCATGTTCTGAACACACCTTAAGACACACTCGCCCTCTTTCCACCAGATTAGCTCTGGTTCTTGAACCGGTTCTGTTCAGGATTCTTGGAACCTTGTTGCTATCTAGCAAACCAGCCCGCTTTCCCACCAGTTTTGAGCGGAACCATTGTAATCAAGGATGTGTGATCAACGGAGGGCGTTTCACAATGCACAACGGAAGTAAACAGTAGGAGCAAGATGGCAGATCACACTGATTACCTGCAAGCTTGTTTTTCTTCTGTTATTACAGATATTTGTTTTTATAAAAAAAAAACAAGCATGGACCAACTATTAATGATGATGTAGAAGACTGTTACCATAGCAGACCATAGACCATTGTTGCCTTCTCCATCCTCTCTTTCCATTCTGTAGAATATGACACGCCCACTGATGTTGTCACGGTTCGCACTTCAGGTCAAGGAGAACCTGCTATTTTTTAGTTCCAGCTGGGAACCAACTTTTCGGGTTCCGGACCAATTTATTTTTGGTCAAAATGCTCCAAACAGTTCAAAATTAAGCTCAGGTCAGACCAAAGATTCGTGATGAGACGAGTTGAAACTTGCAACTACTGCAATTTGTTGGTCTGCAACAGAATGCACTAAGACACAATCACTCAGGTCAGAGGCGATCAAAAGACCCATATGTCCACCTAATCAATGTTGTATCTGCGGGTAAAGATATCAGTATTGTGAAGCAGCTTGCAGTCTTGTATGGCATTTGTATGTATGTTTTAACATCTGTTTACCTTGTCAGAGGATTCACACAGCAGTGTTCGTGTGTGTTACCCACAGGGCTGGTTCAGTCCCGGCCAGGTGTTTGTCTTAGACGAGTACTGCGCTCGCTACGGCGTTCGAGGCTGCCATCGGCATTTATGTTACCTAAGCGATCTACTGGAGAGGGCCGAGAATGGAGCCATGATCGACCCTACCCTGCTGCACTACAGCTTCGCTTTCTGTGCCTCCCACGTCCATGGAAACAGGTACAAATCAAAGCGCAAGGAAATGATGACAAATTAATGACAAACAATCCACATATACAGGCACATATATGATGCAATATGCAACCTCCCCTCCATTTTTTATGATTTTGACTTTTATGCTTCAATTTGATTCCTCTTGCACGTCTATTGGTTTTTACTTTGCATGTTGTTTGCAAGCTCACTTTTACTCTTTCTTTTGTCTTTTTTCCCCTGTATAACCTCTTTACCTTGTTCACTTTCACAAAATGACCTTCCCCTGCATTCTTCCCAAAACCCTGCACTTCCACACAACCACACTTAGTCAGCGTGTGTCTGAGTTATTAAACTGGCCGGTATCTGAGGCCGAACTCGAGCGAGCCCTGTTCCCCTCTTCCCCTGAACTCCCTGCCCAAACTGCTAAGAGAGAACTCAAAATCATTGAGTTCATGAAGAAAAGGGACCCCAGGTCCCTCATTTTCTCAGGAATTCGAAGGTAAGTCATCTCATAGTCTGTGTTGTACAATCTAACTAAGGGGGACTCTCCTAAAAAAAAAAAAAATTTTTAGCCATAATTCCTATAGTTTACTTCCCAAAATCATTGCTGAGGTCTGAAGATGCAGCAGTATTGCTAATCGCAGTTTGTGGTCAGTCAGACAAGTTTTGAAACAAATCAGTAATGAGTGAGTTTTAGTACTGATGATTATGTTTTTTTTCTTCAAATAAGTGAAAAAATCTGCCAATCAAGTGAATATTGACCGAGCGTATATTAATGACACCTAGCGTTCACAATAGGACCTGCATTTTGATATTGTCAGCAGGGCAAACAACATTTTTGATTTTAAAACAAGTCAAGGGCCCAAGTGTCAGCCTGTGGCTGTAGTTTGGGAGTGTCCAAACTATAGCTACTACTAAAACTACTACTTTTAGTGATAACCTTTGACGTGTGTTTTCACTTCTAAACAAGTGGTTTCGATAATATGGCAAAACCAAACTGGCTTGTGGCAGCAGTTACAAATGATTCCAATGGAATTTTTTAAATTGTTTATTTGTTTTAGCAGGGACAATGCACAATACATATATTGTGCCAGATATAGCTAAAAGATCATTTTCATCTGTAGTTCCTGGGCGGAGGCCACTAGTGATGCGCAGGTTACAGAGCTAAAAGAGTTCCAAGAGCAGAAAATAAATAAATAGATACAAAATAAATAACCTGTGTCAAAAAAACAAAATTATTACTGATTCTTTTTCATTAATCATATGTGTGTGTACATGTATGTGTATTCACGGCCTCCACCCAGTTAATAATAAGTCCAGCCACCATCATCTTCATGACTACCCTGAAAAGCGCTCCATAAATAAAATTGATTATTATTATTATTAGTAGCAGTAGTATTGTTATTATTATTATTATTATTATTATTATTATTATTATCTGTGGTATGAAATCACCTGTGCGTCCTGACTTCAATTATTAAACCCTAAAGCACTATGGAGCACCTTTCCTGTGTAGCTCGTGACAACGCTGTCAGCCCCAGTTTATAGACAGAAACCAGGAGGAGAACTAGTGTTCCTAGTGTCTGGTTCACAAGTAGTTTAGACTTGGCTAACTTTCAGCACCAAAAGTGAGAGCATCGGTGCCAGAAACATGGGTGAAGAAACAGGGCATGCATCACGCTGCCATCACCCTCCTCTATTTCCATTAAGTTAGGTTAGCAGTTTGGAAATTTTAGGAGAAGTTTATGTGTGTAAAAGTTGTAGCCTGCAATCCTTTTTTCTTGTTTTGTCGCTGTGAAAATAGGCAAATGTTTTAAATGACAACATGATGTTGAAATTGGGGGCTCCTCGACATTTAGAGGGCAGCCCAAAAATATACCTTGTGTACTGACTTAGACTAATGGTTAAAATTTTAAGTGAAACTATGTTTGAGATATCCCCATATGTGATTTTTACAGACACCTGGCAAAGCGTTTTCTGTAGCTCTGGTATAAAACTGAATTGAGTACAGTAGCATATAGTAGTAGTTTTCAGTCAGAGATCAAATGGTGTAATTTCCTGAAGGTTCTGTGGTAAGTGACACAGGAGTCTGGCCTTTATTCCAGTATGTACTCTGTTATCTAAGTTGTGGTATTTACCTCTTGTCTAATCTGCTGTGATGTGCTCAGACATCATATCTGTCAACATCACAGTCGGCCGTCTGCGGATGAAGCATAACAAAGATAGACGAGGGCCACACCGGCACTGAGAGCAAAGGTCAGGGAGGGCTGTCTGTCAGCACCCCCCACCTGCCTCCAACTAACCCCATCCTCTTTCCATCTATCCACCCATCCATCCATCCTTCCCTCTGTCCTGCTGACAAACAGTGACTGAGGACTGAGGCCTTTTCTGATCAGCATGGACAGATGGACAACACTTGCTCCAAGAGAAACTGAGAAAAAAAGGAAAGAAAGGGACAAATACTGTAGAAGACAAATATGACGAGAAAAAGAGTTTGACTGAAATCTGTGGGGAGGGAAATGTGGAAATGTGGAAATGTGGAACCCTTTTTTTTTTTTTACAATAGGAAGGGGCATATGCAAGGAGTAGTTTGGTTTAAACTTGGGCATCAAAAGTTGTTTCCTGCTGCCAGAGGACAGAGTTCAGCACAGTTTATTTTTAATATTCAAAATAAATACACATGTAAATTCACATCTAAATGTAGATTTTTCTTTTCATAAAATCCCAAAATAATGAGCCCTACATTTCTACACATCCACATCCACATCCACACACATCAAACAGAGACCTGTTCTGCCAGTCCAGCCGTCGAGCCTGGAGGTCGAGGCATGACAGGTTGACAGGTTGTCATGTGTGACGGCGGAATGTCTCCGCTGCCAACACTGCTGCGTGTGCCCCAGTGCACACACCTCCAGACCCCCCCACCCCACCCAAACAAACACACACAATCACCCCACCCCCACCCCTGCCTCCTAATAGCCTGCTAGCCTGGAGGTGTTGGTGCACCAAGTTCGACTCAATTGCCCGGTCGCCTGCTACAGTGTCAGGATTTGACTTCTGTCCAGCTAAATGTCGACTCCATTTAGATTCACTGTTTGTTAGGAAACAACTTTAAAATAAACAAATAAAATGTCAACTGCTCTTTATTTGATATAAAATAAAGAATAATGAAATTAGATTTGATGTTAAATACCAATGTACATTTAAAATTGAACTGAAGCGACCACTGAGAATTCATGGGATTTTAAATTTCTCACACACTGTTGGAGTTAAAAAAATTAAAATTTTGTGTCAATCTAAAGAGCAAAAAATTCCAACAGTACATATTCCAAATATTCTAACAGTCATTAGTGAAAGTGGTAATGTCCAACGATGGTTATCTTAGATGCAATATTTACATTTTCCTCTGATAGACAGTATACCATCCATACACACATGCAGGGTTGTACAAACATGTTGAGGTACAGTGGTTGTGAAATGTATATTTTATGATAGATTTATAATATGAAGGGTGGTTTGAATAGATGAAGAAAATTCACAATAAGCTAGCAATAATCACAGTCAGTTTATATAGCTCAATTTAAATGTTTTATTTTTGGAAGATAACTTTTCAGCTCAATTATTTTTGGACTGATTTACGGTAGCAACTAACCATTATTTGCATATATTTATTCTATAATTGATCAATTACAATTATAATATTATTTAAGAATTATTTTCTCAATCTCAATCGGAGTCCAAGTTGACATATTTAAATGTCTTTTGTTTTGTCCACTGAAGAAATTCAGTTTAATGTGAAAGGAAATGAAGACAGCCAGCTGTTCACAATCTAAGAAACCAGAACCAGAGAATGTTTGGTATTTTTTCTTAGAAAATGACTGAAATGATTAATCAACTATCAAGATAGTTTTCTGTGAGTTGACTAATTGATTAATCAACTAATCCTCTCAGCTCTAGACTGATTGATTCTGGAAATGAAAGTGTACAATTAAAAAATATATTCTGATTTCTAAAGCAAACATGTTACATGGTAATCTACCTTCAGGACTTAATGTGGCTGTCCGCTGCATATAAAAGGAGATGTGAAAGTGTTACTGATGGCTCATTTGCTTGTTGTCGTCGTCGGAGCTGTGAGGTCATGAGGCCAAGCAAACATGAGGAAGCTGCCAAGAAACAATGCGTGGCTGGAAAAAAAAGAAGAGAGAACCCTGCAGGACTTAATTAGCGTGAAATTTTCTTCTTTCATTTTCTGTCAGAATATGAAAGGTGAGATGGCTTTTTACTGTGAATTTTTGTTATGACAATTCCTCTCCCATTTTTGTGTCAGGCCAGGTTGTAGCAATGCCAGCAGAAAGGAGTGTAAACTTATTAACTCAAGTTGCTGATTATTGTACAAAACATTTTCACCTCTGGGACCAAAAGCTTATTCAGGATCATTCATTTTTATTTCACTGATATAAAGAACACCAATTTGTTATGATGAGGTTTCAGGCTACGTTCATTATTTGTAGTGTTTACAATGTTTATTGTTCTTCACAGCCTTCTATAATTTAAAAAAATTATAAGGCCCCTCTTGTTACCATTTTGGCAACTCCTGTAACCTTAATACCATCCTGATAGTACTGTAACTACTTTAGGAAAAAACCCCAAATATGATCTTCCCTGATAAATTGCTGGTGAGGTCAAAGCAACCAGTCTAAAGACTCAAAAACTTGAGCTCCATGCAGTCCTCTCCTCCTCAGCTTCATTTCAGCAGCAGGGGCCTACAGGTGGCTGCGACACACTGACAGTGTCTGTTCAAATGTAAACTGAGGGGACTCTGGATGAGATGATCGCTGATGCTAAGCAAACTGGTACCCCTTGAAATGTAACACAGCACTCATGGACACACACATGTACACACACCCACAGACAGTTTCTCACTGTCTGCTGACGTGTCGGGGGGAGGGGGGGGGGGTAGAGAGAGAGGGAGAGTGTCATGTCTCCTGCTTCTCATCATGCTGTCATGGCCACCAGTCCAGCACCTCTTCTGTCACATGCACTCTGCTCACACTCCACCCAGACCCAACCATGTCACAAACGATAAACACATTGGATACACACACACACACACACCTGCTTGTAAAGCTGTAATTACTATGCGTGTATCAAAAAAATACAAAAAATAATACTGTGAACCTCATAATTTGCTGTGTAATATGTCTTAATTACATGCGTTAAAATTTCAGCTGTTAACTATCATTTTTCAATATGAAATTTGGCAGGGTTTTCACTCAAATAAATTAGTTTTAATTTACTGATGATATCTTTGACAGAGAATAAACAGTGTGTGAGTGTATGTGTTTGTCGGTGTGCCCACCATGTATCTATTTTCTCAATGTCTACTTGTAATAAAGTGTGCTGCTTTGTAATTGGTACTAATTGTGTGAGTCAGCACCTCCAAGTCTGAGGCCAAGACTCAGACTCACTTGGGAGTGAGTCACTGCAAGTGAAATCGTGTTGTGTCAGCAGTAATGTGTTGTGATGAAGACTGAGCTGAACCTAAAGGTGAAGCTCTCGATTTATTGGTCAATCTACTTTCTAGAGCTGGATTTATGCTTGACATAAGGGGTGAACACAGACCGTCCTCCTCAAAAATATTTTATTAATTCAAAATTATTCACCAATTTCAACATAACATTTGAAAGTCTCTGTTATGTTAGTTGGTGCTCCACTCAATTCCCCAGCACTTGCTAATACAGCAAATACAGGCTGCCTGGAGAGATTGCAAAACCTTTTATTGCTTGTCAATGTTGTTGTCTTTCAGGCCTGATGGTATTGGCACAGTTACCGTGGAAGAGAAGGAGCGCTTTGAGGAGATCAAGGAGAGGCTACGGGTGCTTCTGGAAAACCAGATTACACACTTCAGGTAGGAACTGTGTACAACAACCATGCGCTGAAACCGGACTGATGAGGGTTCAAATCAAAATCAAAATCTTTTGCTTTCACAGGTACTGCTTTCCATTTGGACGGCCAGAGGGAGCGCTGAAAGCAACTCTGTCCTTGCTTGAAAGGGTAAGTCACTTTGGCTGCTGGACAGATGCATACATTATATATTTATTATGAAGTACCAACACGTTCTCATCCCAGGTCGTCAAATACTGATGCTTTGTCACTCCCCCTCTGTGTCTCATACAGACCCACAAGGTACCCTTTAGTGTCAAATACCGACGCTGCAGCTGTCACGCCCCTTGGTGTCTCATACAAATGCACAAGGTACCATTTAGGTTTAGGCAACTACTTGGTTAGGATTAGAAAAAGATCATGGTTTGGCCTAAGTCACGTACGTAACGATATGCAACTTAAAACTTTAAATTACTCAACGCTGACTTTTGGTTTCACATGTAACACAAACCCTGATCTCCTGGGTGAAAGTCCTGTGTTGTCGTCTCATACAGACGCACAATTTACCCTTTAGGTTTAGGCAACAAAACTACTTTGTGGGCAGCACGGTGGTGCAGTGGTCAGCACTGTCACCTCACAGCAAGAGGGTTCTCGGTTCGACCCCACCGGTCAGCTGGGGCCCTTCTGTGTGGAGTTTGCATGTTCTCCCCATGTCCGCGTGGGTTCTCCCCGGGTGCTCCGGCTTCCTCCCACCATCCAAAGACATGCAGGTTAACTGATGATTCTAAATTGCCCGTAGGTGTGACTGTGAGTGTGAATGTTTGTCTGTCTCTATGTGTCAGTATGATTGACTGGCGACCAGTCCAGGGTGTACCCTGCCTCTCACCATGTCAGCATGGGATCCATGGTGCTCCAGCCCCCCCGCAACCCTCTGAGGTATAGATAATGGATGGATGGAACTACTTGGTTAGGTGCGTCTCAACGCGTGACAAACGTTGGTATTTGACGCCCTGGGAATGAGAATGGGCTGTTTACAGCAACTTCCTGTCACCTCTGACCATCTCTCTCATCACTCAATTTAATGTCAGTATTGCCTATCACACAATAAACGTGTTGCCATTGATCCACATTTATGTTGATGTTGTCTTCTAGAGGTGGGCAAACAACATGTTGACATTTGTCATCATTTGTCTTGTCATGATAAGGTTTGCTGTACACTGAAAATAAGCAACAGTTGCTTTGTCTTTCCTTTTTAGGTTCTGATGAAAGATATTGTTACTCCAGTTCCACAAGAGGAAGTCAAGGCTGTGATCCGTAACTGTCTGGAGCAGGCAGCTCTGGTTAACTACCAACGCCTGTCAGAGTACGCCAAACTGGAAGGTAGGTTACTTCTTCATCACTGCTCCTTTGCATTACTACTATTGCAGTTAAAACACAGCATGAGTATTCTGTTTTGATACGGCTGTTACTATAACAACTCTTAACTTGCTGAGTCAGTTGGAGTTACTGTGAGTTTCCTGTCACACAAGGATTCAGATGTGAGAGATTCTAAATGCAGTGTTGAGAGGATTTCTGAACCCAGTGGGGCAGAGCTTGCAAAATCTGGTTATATTATGTGGTTATTATTGGAAAGCGTTCAGAACATTGTGGGATAGTCAGTCAAAAGTAGTAAACATGTTCTCCAAATATGACCAAGCAAGGATATTACCAAAGAAACATTGTCAAACACTTATGAACAATTGAAGACAGTACTGTTTTTTAACCAAGTTGTGTAGGCATCATTGTCTTCCAACTGTTGGAATGAACCGTTGAAATTGGCCATGCTCAGGTGGGACTTTCATGTTACATGCATGCAGTAAAATTATGATGTTCACAGCATTATTGTGCATGACATTTTAGAAAAAGCAACATTTTCACTAAGCTTTTGGAAAAAATGGACGAAATTACAAGTTAGGACATTTTACAGTAGTCTCTGGTTTCCTGCCTTTGGATTGACTTCTATAGGTTAAAACTAATGTATATAAAGCTAGTTGCCACCGATGTACGTCGTCGATGAGGATCATTAGAATGAAGCAGCTATATAGTAATACAGTATATTTTACTGCATAACTTCTAAATTTTTCTTCACAGCTGCTTCGTAGAAATCTTCTTTCATAATATACTGAATGGCATGATAGTTGTGATAGTGACAAATGCTATGTTTATTTTACCTCATCGTCAGCCTATTTTAGTACCAAATGTACACTAAGTAAAAATGCATTCAATTCAAATGCTGACTTTGTCCACCATGCCTCAGCTTCTTTTTCAGCCGAGTCCTAAACTGCCTCTGTCTCCCACTTTGGCCTGCCTGGTAGCTGAAGTGATGCTCCTTCTTTGCCCTTTCTCTGCCTTCCTCTTCCTCGCTCTCTGAAGATTTCCATACTCCCTCTCTCTTTTCCTTGTCTATTGGCTTTTGCTGCTTCTCATTAGCTGCCGTTTGAAATCAGGAAGGCCAATAAACAAGACATGATGGGACTGGCCCTTGTGGTAGTTCAGTGTTTTTTTCTGTTGCGTGGTCCAGGTTTTCTTTAGTAGGCATCATAAATATTTTGCAGACCTCTGAAACATTTTATCCCAACCTGAGTCAGAACACTTATCTGGTAACTTACTTTAGGGCAGAGTTTTCTTTTTGTTTACATAAATGTGATAATTCTTCAAATTTCTCTCTCAGTTAACCTACTGTATCTGCGACTCTAAACTTCTACAGGAACACTGACATTTGGGAAATATGCTTATTTTCTGTCTTAGCCAGAGTGAGATAATAAGATTGATATCAGTTTCATCCCTGTGTGTCCAGTACAGAGATCGGTCCTGGATGTATTTAGCCTAGCTTAGCACAAAGCTTAGTTGAGTGAAAAATACACCCAACTCCAAAGCTATCTTATTAATATGTTGTTGTTATCTTGTTAATTTGCAAGCTAGTCACCAGTCCATTCAAGAGTCATCTGGCTTTTGTTCACAGGACAGAGCTCATTATGAGGACCGGCCTTTTGAGATAGTGTGTATAGTAACTTTACCTACTGGTTATTTGTTTAAAACATAGCTTGAAGGCTAACTGTTCCTAAACCTAAACATGTCTAGTTTTACATGTCCCAAATACACAAGATAAACCATATAAATATGACAGCTCAGAAGTTATTTTATCAGTTTGACAGAGCTCAGCTTGCTGTTTTCCCACTGCTTGCAGTCTCTGTGCTAAGCTAGGCTAAACATGTAAAGGACCTATCTCTGTACTGGAAACACAGAGGTAATATCTCTGGGTAATATCCATTTCATACATCAGACATGTGACACACTAGCAGAAATGTGTTTGATTGCATTTATATGAGATTGCTATGACAGGTTACTCCCTAAAAGTTATAGAATTATGAAGAATAACATTACAAAAATAAGTATTTAATGTCTGACCTGTTCACTCTGTCCCTTTTCTCACGTTAATTGTCTTAAATGTCAGTTATAATAGAAACTCTTGTTGGTCAAAGCAGGTCAAAGTAGTGTTTGACCTGCATTCAAGCCAGATCAGGAGGAGGTTGCCAAACTAGATAAGATAATGCACATTGAAAGGAGTACCAGACAGCAAGCAAGCACATTTCCCAAAATGTTGTTCAATTAACGCTGAACCACTTTGAATGGTCAATTTAGGACGATGTCTGTAAAGAAACCATCACCTCCCTGAAGACACTAAGGAAGATTAACCTTAGTATCTCAGTTGTGATTGTTGATTATCCCCCAAATCCCTGTCCTTCATACTGGTGTGCTTCTTGACCTATGGGAAAAAACTCTGATATTTCAGATTTTACCTCTGCTTGGCGGAACGAATGGTTAATCCAAAGTAGACAGCCCATAATCTTTGAACCCCAGACACACACGAATGGATGCAGTCTATCTATCTCACATTAACGGGGGCGATGGCATCTTGCTCACTCTTGTCAACTTGCAAAATCTTTGCTACCTATAACCTAAAAACATAGCCTGTAAACGGTAAAAGGTTAGACTGATGTGTTGTTTTGCTGACTTTGGCCTATCAATGAAAATCATGGACATGGTTCAGTCAGCGTCATCCAACTTAGATATGAGGATTTGATGCAGTTTGAGGACATATTTCTAAGGGAGGCTCTCAAAGGTGCTTTGTGTAGCATTTTAATTGATTAACTAATTGCTATACCATTACTCAATTCATTTTGATACTTCATTATTATTATGGTAAACAAAAGATTATCTAATAACTTCTATCAGGTTGGCATTTTATGTCATGCTGGGTTGTTTACAGCTCAAAGGGAGATTGCTTTACTGGACAAATATATGGAATATCAACAACCATGATTATTATGGTTAACATAATAATTGTAATCAAAATTCAATTTTGATTTTGTTTTATTTTGATCTGTTGATAATTCTGATATATTTCAAAATGAGCTATAAGAATGGCATAACCATGTTCTGACAAGTGAAATAAATAATTTAGAATAGTTTATCTAGTTTATCTTCAGTATTGAATTATCCAAAGAAATAAGTGGCATAAACATGAAATTAATCAAATTGTTTGGCATTAACCATTGTAAGTATAGTAATACATTTATATAAAATGTATCACACAAATACAGTTGTGTGAAAAAAATAAAATGTGTGAGAGTTTCCATTTCCATTTTAATATTAGCATAAAATGCAGAAAGCTAAACATGAAAATAAAGGAGTGAGAGGTCTGTAGAAAAATAATTTCCTCTTCAGTAAAAGTAAAGAAACCATTGGTGTGACACAGAGAGACTGTCCTCCCCAAAAATATGATCGTGTAGGTCGTCTAAGTAAGCAGCTTATTACGAATCATATTTAAATTTATTGTTAGGCAGTGACCTCTAGTGGCTGTAGTAATTATGACGGTGCAAACACAAACAACACATGACTTTCACCCAGGAGGCCGCTGTTCGTGTCCTGTGTGAAACCAAAAGTCAACGTTGACTTATTTTAACTTACGTATGTAAGTTAAGTTACGTTAGCAAGTCTTGTGAGGTAACTTAACTTACGTAACTAACTTCCTAAACCTAACCAAGTAGTTTTGGTGCCTTAACCTAAGCAAACTGCGACCATTTCAAAACGTTAACCACGTGTTTATTATTGTTACCATGACGACGAAGGTCCAGAAAGCCTATATATGACATTTTGTGAGTCATTGGCAAACGACCTATTCTGTCGTTTAGGAGGACTTATTGGACACAGAGCCTACAGTACAATTATTTTCACTGTAATTATACCACAAAATTCTGATTAATATGCTAATAATACATTGAGATTTCAAAATGATACATATTGCACCTTTGATACAATACATTTTAGATTTTAATTTCTGAATACTTATACACCAATATGCTTTCATGGCATGAAATTTGTGAAATTGTAAGATACTAAATAGCAGCACACAAAATGCAGATATGGGCCTCATATTGGTCGAAACCCTAGTGACCTCTGTACTCGTCCTCTCTGACCCTGGCCTCTCGCATGCCTCGGTATCCTCCCTCTTTCTCTGTAGGGAAAAAGAGAGAGATGTATGAGCATCCTGTCTTCTGCTTGGCGTCTCAAGTGATGGATTTAACCATTCGTGAGTACCGTCCCTACCCCCCACCTCTGTACCCTTTCATTTTTCTCTTACAACCCGTATGCACGCCAACCTCAACAAGTGACCTCACATTTTTGTCATCCCTGACGTCCTTTGGTTTGTTCTCTCTTGTTTTAGTCTTGTTACTTTTTCTTCATATGTTTTAAGCTCAATTTGTCTCTTAGCCACTCAAAACACATTCTAATCTTTCCATGAGCTGGTTTTCTGTCCTGCCCAAACCACCTGTTCTTTGTCTGTCTGCGATTGAATGCATTTTTACTTTGCTTGTGTGTAAATCCTCTTAAGTGTTTAAGATCACGGTACATTCAAACAGGACATCCACATCCTGCAGTTATTTAAAGGGCATCTTATTCAGTTCTCAATCCTTTGAGTGAAATATCTTTGGACCCAGGTTAAACGAGCTGTCAAAGGAAAGGTCACACATTCCTATCGTGAACATTCTTCTGTCCTTGAATGAAACCACCATTGAATACTGATACTGATGGCATACTGTATATTGCAATCATATTAACAGGTTTTTATGCTTTTTCAGATGTCCCATACTGGATTTTAGGTCAAAGTGAAGTTGCTTTGTATTTTCTGTCCCTTTTTCTTGCTTTTTCTAAAGTCTCCTATATCAATAAATGCACTTAAAGAAGAAATCTTTGGCTCAGAGGCTGCAGATATGTTGAATGTGTTGCTATTGAATAGTCATTCTAACCTTTCTGTTTATTTCTGACTCCTGTCTTCCATCACCTCTGCTTGTACTACCTGTATTGAATGATCTCTTCTCTCTCACCCTCTCCCTGACATTTTCCCACCTCTCTCTACCTTCTGTCCACCCTTGCAACCTGTTCTTTTTGTTTTTGTAAATTTCTTACTTAGTGGAGAAATCTCAGAAAAAACTGAAGGATCCAGGTGACGTTGTACTGTATGTCTAGCCTCTGCTGTTAGCTCATTCCTGACCAGAAAACACCCAGTCGACCTTAAACCATACCACCATAGACCCTGTCGCAACCTTCCTGATACCTGTACATTGCTCAGCAAAGGCACAGAAACTTCACAGAACATGTTTCAGGAACGTTTTTTTTGACACACACACACACACACACACACACACACACCCAACTGTTTTTCAACTGTGTTTTTTGGGGGTTTTTTTCTCTCCCACAAACACAACATTCTCAAATTCTTCATTGCAGGTGCACAAATCCTACGCTACGAATCACAAATAAAGAAACTCATCAGCTCACACTTTTGCTACAGTTGCTGCAGTAAACATGGTGCAAACACATTCACACACCCGGATCAAAACATGTGAAGTCATGAACAAAATGTGCACATCTGCAAATCAGTATGTGAATTT
>LKNJ01002394.1:65838-168489 GCA_002120245.1 Maccullochella peelii | reverse complement strand
ATTTTCTCACAAATATATATTTTTTTCTTGGATATATTTCTATCACAAACACAAGTCAACAACTACAACTGCTTGAATCTGCCGCTACGAGTCTCAAATGCTGTTTTGTCGCTCACAAGTTACAAGTTCCTTTTGCAGCACATAGCTCAGTGTAACTGCTCTGTTGTGTTTGTGGGAGAGAGAAAAAATCTCTGTGACTTCAAATTTACTGTTACATATGTGTGACTATTTTCTACAAATTCCACTGTCACAGGTGCTCAGATGTTTTGCTCCAATAATACCTTCATAGAATGAAGACCATTATATCCCAAACATACTCAAAAGACAAAAATTCCCATGCATTCTTGAAAACTTGAATAAGATGGAATACTTTACTAGTCTAAGAAAGAGACTGAATAGTCAGGAGAATAATATGTTTGACAAAACCATATTTTTGTTAGAAATCAGGTATAAGATAGATAGATAGATAGATAGATGTACTTTATTGATCCCGTGAGGGAAATTGTTTTGTTACAGCAGCAGCACAATCAACAATACAATAAGAATAACCATAAAAAATTAAAAGCACAATTGCAGATCTGCAGAATATCAATAGAGAAGAAATAAAAAATATAAATATAAAATAAAGAGCAGAATTGCAGATCTGCAGAACAAGACTCTGAATACAATAATAATAAGAGGAAATAAAAGTAAAAGAAAATAAGAAAAGAGCATGAGAACGGGTGTGCAAAATGGCAGTGAATAATATATGCAATATACAGTATGTATGATATAAACAGTATGTACAGATGATAGTGCAATAGTGTGTTCACCTGTCACACAGAGGTGAGCTGTTGTACAGTGTTATGGTGAAAGGTAGGAATGATTTCCTAAAACGTTCTTTGTGACAGCGGAGCTGAAGGAGTCTGTTGGAAAATGAGCTCTGCTGTCTTTGTAGTGTGTCATGGAGTGGGTGGGATGGATTGTCCATGATGGAGAGCAGTTTGTTCAGTGACCTCCTGCTCCTCACAGACTCAAACGTCTCCAGGTTTTGACCAATGATAGTTCCAGCCTTCTGAATGAATTTATTGATCCTGCTGGCATCTCTGGCACTGATGCTGCTCCCCCAACAGACCACAGCACAGTAGATTGCACTTGCGACCACAGACTGGTAGAAGATCTCCAGCATCTTGTTGCATACATTGAAAGATCTGAGCTTCCTCAGAAAATAGAGTCTGCTCATGCCCTTCTTGTACACAGCGTCAGTGTTGGTCCTCCCGTCCAGTCTGTTGTTCAAGTGGACACCCAAGTACTTGTAGTTCTCAACAACTCCAACCTCCTCACCCGGTTGTCGTCCTCATTTAAATGTACTGTAATAGTCTAATTATCCAGTTTACAAGCAGTTGGTGGGTAATGACATTTATTTCCAACCCCCTATATTGCTGCCATGCTGCCTTTCCCTGTCTTTGTCATGTAACTGCAAACACTTCAAAAACCTTTCTGACAAGGCAAATAACCAGGTGTCTCCAGCCAACTAACGAACCCTAACTCCAACTCCATTTACGAGTGAAAATTCAATTCAGTTTTTTTTTATATAGTGCCAAATCATAACAAAGTTATCTCAGGGTACTTTTCATATAGATCAAGTCTAGACTGACTCTTTATATTTACAGAGACCCAGCAATTCCCACCACGAGCAGCACTAGGCTACAGTGGCAAGGAAAAACTCCCTTTTAACGGGCAGGAACCAGAACCAGGCTCTGGGAAAACAGGTTATTTTCTTAAAGGTCTCCATCCACACTGAAACAGTTGAAGTTCTCCATCTACACTGAAACAACTGAACAGGACAAGAGCTAAATCGCTTCTTCTTTGTCCTTTTTCAGTTGACAACAACAACAAAACTGTGCCTCACAGCCAACCTCTAGTAAGGATTTTGATAGACCAGGATGAATCTGCGGTGCACAATTTATGTCCAATGCCAACATCCAATACCTATGCTGGAAGTCCAATATGTTAGATCTAGCGATAGGGTTGCAACAGACACTGAATCAGCTGGTTAAACCTCCATTCTGTTTCCTCTTGATCTCTGTGACAACCTATACTGTGTTATAATACAGAAAATACAATTATGAAGTAGTGATTTGATCGCGGATCATAAATTTTACTTTTTAATCAAAAATAACAGTATTTTCTGCACTGCTGCACTGAGATGTTGATCAAATTACAAGATAAATGAAAATATAGGTTATAAACAACAGCTGTATTGTATGATTGGCTATATTGACATTTGAAATGAGTGATCATAGAGAAGATTATAGGTTTGAGAAAGTGTTCTTCTTGACATTACTGCCACACAGCCCCCGACTCCTCGACAGGTATAGGTCATTGTTTTCTAAAAGCCCCATTGACCCTGTCCACACTAAAATATGTAGCCGGCATTTTCAGATTTATCTACTATGAAGAGTGTTACATTTTTTTTCACCTGATATATCCTGGTTCATCAATGTTTTAGAAATACAGCTGAAACCCAATTACTTAAATCCGTCTGTATGAAATATAGTGATAGTGAAGACACTGCTTGAGATGACACCAGTCAGTATAGAACTGATGAAATGTCTTGGATGACTTGAGAAAAGTCTTCAAGACCAAAGAGCAAGTACAATTTCCTTTGAGTTAGCGCTGCTAGATGACCCAGCTTTATTGAAATGTAATTCAAACTGAGTGGTTCATCACAAGCTTTTCTCTCTGACCTTAAGGCTTCTGTGGGCTCCTTTACAAAAACATTCACATTAAACACTTTTGACCATTTGTTATTCCAAGTCTTATTTACCTAACACAGTGTCTCTGTTTTCAATTTTACACGTATATTGACCAAGCAGCCCCGACTGGTCTCTTTCTCATTAGCCCTCATAAGTGTGTGAGTGTGCAGCCATGCTGAGATTGATGCTATTGCTCTGATGATAAGTTTGGTTTCAGAGTAGTCGCTCCAACCGTCACTAAATCACTGGGCTTCAATGATTATAAGTATTTTACACTTGGAACATCTGTCACAGCGGGCCAGTCTTGAAGCGGCATGAGTAATGATTAGTTATCCGTTGATCAAGGCCTGTTTATGATCTATCAGTGGAAGCTTGTCTAAGACGAGGGAGAATTCTCTGTATATATGGGGATGTCTTTTTTGGAGTGCATCAAATGATTCATGACGAATAAAACTCCTTGTTTGTTGCTTTTAGGATCATTTGAAGATGGTAGCATATTCTATTATCACAGAAATTATATAAAGCTAAAGCATGATGTAGCACCATGTAAAATGAATCACTATAAAGGAATCTGTAGCATCACTAAAGAGACACCAAGCCGAAAGACTAGAAGCTCTTGATTCCCTCAGCAGAACACTCAGATGACAAGCGCTCTCTGGCAGCAATAAGTGGAGAGTAGGAGAATTTACTAGGAGTGAATGAGGCTAAAGAGGCTAGTAAAGACATTTTAATCCAGATTTTGTCACGGTTCTGTAATACGTTCTGTGCAGATAACACAGTTGTCACATGTATATGTAGTAGAAATATTTCTTCCTTAAACCTGCAATAACTGATTATATTTATCACTTGGGGACAACAGAAACAAGTTGTGAACACAGTATTGACATATGATTACCTTTCACTGCTCTCATAGGGTTTCAGCTGCATCAGGCAGCTGTTTTCAGTGAAAAGGCTTGAAAAATCCACTGTACGCTACCTGCTCAGCACCAAACAGCAGACAGACAAAGTTAGCTACTAGCTGGTGAACATAGTGGAGCATTTAGCAGCTAAAAGCCAGATGTTTCCCACAGGAGTTGGTAGAGACCAAAACCAGAGCTAAAAGAGAGTGAATAGTGGGCTTACATTCATCAGGTGGACTCAAACACGACCCCAAATGAATGATAATGTTGCTCCGTAATTTCTGGATGTATAAATAAGCAACTGTTTGCTAACAAGTTCACCATGTCAACTTTAAAGGTGATAATACATCAATGTTGTGTTCACTGCCTGTTTCCACTGCTCCCAAGTGGTAAAAAAAAAAAATCAGCTATTGCAAGTTTAAGCAGTGCTGCCAAGCTAATCAAAATAACAATGCCCATGTTAAATGAAACTGACTGACTATATCAAATTTAATAGTTTGATTCAAAAATATACAATTATTCAAAAATGTAATCGATCAGTTTTCATTGTGGTTATTAAAAAACAAGTGAAAGCTGGATAAAACATACAATACAAATGTCTAGGAGAAAATCTGATGTACAATACAATTAGCATTTTCCCTTTAGTTATTGATTTATTTATTGTTTGATCAGTAACATGGGTCTCTGGGTCCCTCTGCTGTGCATTAAACAGAAAATAGATTTTTTTGGTATTCCGTTCCCACTTTATCCAATCAGGAGAGAGAGCAAAGAGGCGTTCACAGACAGGCAGCAGAACTACAGTGTGGCTGAATAGGCCTATTCTAGCGCTCCCAGGAACGGCGTACACCACCAAATATGCAAAGCTAATGAAGACTGCTGAAGAAAAGAAAGAACAAAAGAAAGCTGCCAGGAACAAAAAGAGACAAGAGTCATGCAAAACCCACATTCACATTTATTTTATTTGGAAAGGGCCCATGTACAATATTTAACACATTACCATTTAATGTATTGTTCAATTAAAGCTAATTTTCATCAGTAGTCCCTTGACAGGTCACAATTAAAATATCCACACGGTGATAGAACAGCACTAAACAAACTAGACTAACAAGACAAGACACATAATACAAACTAGACAAACAAGACACATAATACAAAGTTACACAGAGTAATACATCACACATGTACACACATACACACCATGTCAGCAAGTATATGTTAAATTTATTTTTTTTAAAAAGATATTTGTGTACAGAACAAAAATTATAGAATGTAAAGTCAATAACTATAACTCTTTATGTCATCTGGTACGAGTTGTGACTTTCACAGAAAAGCATTGCAATGAAAGGGCACAGTACAATCTCTTATAGAAGATATTCTTGTGGATTTTATTGTTCTCCAAACAAAAGTCAAAGTTATGTAGAGGAAAAGGGGCAAAGCCATAAGACACAAATTTGAAAATAACCTAAAATTCTCAAAGCTCAGAAGATGATGTTTATCCAGTATCCTACAGTGATGCTATTTAATTGGCTTTTTAATCCAGAATTTTTAAGGCTTGTTTATACAGGGACTCTAGTGGTTCAATGACTTCTCCAGGCTGCGCAGCATGTAATACAATAAGACATGTGCGAATGGATCATATCATACATAAATATCTTGGCTGCATCCATGGAAAGACAGTTTCTAATTTGTCTAAAATATGCCAAATTGTATTTGATGGTTTTTGTAATTTTTTGACATTGTTCTACTACATCAGTCTTTTCACCCTTAATGAGAATGTCAACATTAGGAGGCTGTACATTGGTTTTGGCAAAGAACAAACCTTTTTGTCTTGCCAATTGAAGCCATTGTGTGATCCTTTCCATGGCAGATGTTAGCTTCTCTGCTGCTAGCTCAGCTGTTTTTGTGTATAAAACATACATTTGCAAATCTATCCCATGACACTGGAAGATCATCAACATATAGACTAAACAATAGGGGGCCTAACACCAACCCTTGAGGTATACTCATTGTACACTTCATGCTGCTAGACAGTCTATCATTAAATTTAACACACTGTGTCCTATTAGATAAATATTAAGACATCCACACCAGCACTCCAGATGAAAAATTAAATGTAGAAAGTTTAGAAATAAGAACATCATTATTAACTATATCAAATTCTTTACGCAAATCTAAAAATACAAAAAAAACTATTCCTCCTTTAGTGATTGTATTTGCTCTAGTAGGTGTAACATAGTTGTTTTGGTGGAATGATTGGCTCTAAAGACAAACTGCACGTGATGTAAACCAAAATTGCTTGTGCTAAGATAAGTTGTCAGTTGTTCAATGACAACCTTTGAAAGTACTGGCAGTATGCTATTGGGTCTATAGTTATTGCCTTTGTGGCGGTTTCCAGATTAAAAAAGAGGAGTGACAATGGCTTGTTCCCAGTCAGTAGGGAAAGTACTATGTTTAAGTGACAGGTTAATTAAATGAGCAATGGATGGAGTTAAGATTTATGTGTTTTTTAATAAGCATGGTATCAAGTTGAAGAGCATCTCTACATTTAGAGCCTCTTAAGGAGCTGATGATTTTGCTCACTAGCTTCTCATTGGTTGTAACCAGAACAGAAACTTGACCTGCAGCATCTATAGGAACAATATCCAGTTCCCTTTTCGTAAAGTTTTTACCTAATTCATTGACAGACTCAAGAAAAGAAATAGTGAAAAAGATCTCCTAAAAAAATGTGATTCCCTCCATGTAAGATTGTTAATATTTTTCAAAATTAATTTACTATTACCTTTTGCCTCATACATTAGATAGAGATAAAAACAATTTAGTTAATCTCAGTTCATGAGTAACTTTGTTCCTCAAGCCTTTATAAATCAACATCAGTGTCTCTTCTAGATTTAATTGCTTTTATTAATGCTGATTCTCTATTCTTCATCAGTTTCCACAGAGTTTCGTTTTCGTTTAAATTCTTTTCTGAACTTTTTTTTTTTGCAATAAAGCCGCGCAATTGTCACAGACAAGTGGACCTTAAGCCCTAAAATAGTTTATCTCGACTACTCGCATGAGTGGAACAGAAATTCTAGAGTGTGACTTTTACCTGGAACATTCTGGCAGCGCACCAGTTGTTATCAGCTGTAGCATGCTAGTCGACTTAGCCTGGTAAGTTTGAGATACACTGTATGGGAGCATTATGGTTTCCTGGTTAGTTACAGCAAAAATGGACGATTAGTGTCAAATTGTATGCCGACATTGTTCAACTGAAGTCGGGTATGTCTGTGGAAACACTTCAAACATGACATTTACGACGGCATCACCCAAATGTGTTGATTAGCGGAACAAGACAAACCAGACTGGAAGGCGAGTCCTTCTCCCCACAGCGTTCAGCAGCCTCTCACTGCAGATTCGGGCTGTGCCAAAGTAATAGCTAATGCTACAGGAGTTTATCTCTACAGATATGAGATCATACTCGGTCGTAGAGAATACAGAATTCTAATTATATGCACAGCATATGGTCAAACTCCTTGAGCCCTGTTACATGTGCCTTCACGTGTGCATGTTAGTCAGTCCATGGTGCAATCAGGCAACAATGCCAGTCCTCCCATTCATATGAACGTGAGGAGTGAGTTTAGGCTGAGACGCTGCGGTCCAAAAAGTTGAAACAGAATCAACTTTTGGAGAAACGCTACTGACGTCACGCTGTGGTGGCCAATCACACCAGCGATCAGACTGGAAGACGTCCAGGTGAAGAAGAACCTTGTTTACCATGTAGCATTGCCGCCGTGATGACCTTTCCAGAGCTGTACAACCCTGCCATGAGGGAGTACAAAGACGTTAATCGGCGTGCAGTTGCTTGACATTGTTTCGCTCTTCAAGTTGGGATTGCTGGTTAGTATTTCTACTTGTGCTATAATCAGCATAGCCATGTAGTGACACTCCCACACAGCCGCACAACCCTGTGCTAATCACTGCAACACCAATTTGGTCTGAATACAGCCTAAACGAGCACAAGCTGCAGTTGTTCAGGAATTATCAACAGGTCAGAATCTTACAATGAAGCATTACTGACATTTGTGTTATTTATTTTTTCTTATTGACAATATGCCAGTATTTGAGTGCATTAACTGTCATTGTAGGAATAATGGCTGAATGAGCCCCTGTTGAATGTTTACATTTTTAAAAATAAATTAAATTAATATTTAATTAATAATATTTTAGTATTTTGTAATTGTAATTGTGAGTTGTAAATCTTATCCTCTCAATTCAAGTTGAAATCACCCATAATAATTAATTATTTCCTGGGATTGCACTCTTTCAGGATATCTGTGAGTTGATCATAAAATGTGTCATTTTCTGAAGGGGGTCTGTATACACATATGATAATGAATGACAGTTGTTGGGACAAGATTATTTTAAATTTTTCACATCAGTACCCCCCCCCCCCACAGTTCTATCCCTTCTGAAACATTGATATCCAGGCACCATAAATACATGAGCAGGAGTTGCCTGTTGTAACCATGTTTCAGATGTACAGAGAAAGTCCAGATTTGAGTCAGACAATAAATGAATCAACTGTTCGCTCTTTGAAGCAGTACTTCTGATGAAGTGTCCACCTAAAAGTCCCCTCGGTTTCAACTTCTGGTCCCATAGGACCTTCGCATGATTGACAGTTTGAAATGTTTTAGATCCTCACTGCAGGGTTCCGACACATGGAGGCACTCTTAGCAGATTTTATGAGTGCGTGGATGTGAGGGCCCTTTCAACGCTGCTTGCAGCTTTAATTATAATTATTCTTTTATTTATTTTTAGAACTCAATTGCATTTTTCAGGGGCTAGGGGTATTCAACAACTCACAAAATTTGAGACAAGCATCAGAAGTGGCAAAAATTTTCATGCAACGCTGTGTAGGGAGTATATGGCTTAAAGGATACCAAAATATGTAACAATAATTAATTAACCTCAAAGAGGCACCAAAATTATATAGAATTGACATTAATAAGTGGTACAAAAAGATGAAGTGGAGTGATTAAACTCACTTCAGGCTATCAGAAACAATCAATGTTTACATTAAATAATCAAATTTAACTTGCATGAAATTCACCTCGGGGTACCACCCTTAAAGAAGGAAAAATGATAGCCAATAGACCAGTATGTATATTCCAAAGCATTTATTTAACAGATAATAAACACACAACAGGTAATCTAACTAATATGGACTTAACTACAACAAAAAGGAGTGTGTGTGTGTGTGTGCGCGTGTGTATGCAAAAGAGAGAGAGTGTGTGGGTGTGCGCACGCAAGAAAGAATGTGTGTGTGTTTCTTTGTTCTGCCTGTATGTCCCATGAATCCATTGGCAAGAACACACATGTTGGGTCAGAAACAAAAAAGCATGTGAAGCAGGAGCTTCGAATTGGCCTTAAACATAGACACGCACGCGGAGAGGAAATTCAAAGTGTATGTATGTGATTAGTGTAGGATAATGGTGCCAGTTTAGAAAAGATGGTTAGGATGTAACAAGTTCTATGAGTACGTGTGTGAAGCATAACTAGCATCAACTTAGCGATGTGGCTATCACAACAATACAGCTCAGTAAATGAACCCAAATCAATACATGTAACGTTATAGTACATTGATAAAGTTAAACAGTCCTCTGCTTAGCCGTGTACCATTACTACGCTAGCTGTATATGCCCAGTTAGTTACCAATTCATGAAGAGAGGGATTCCTTGGTGTGCTGCTGTGTTAACTGGCAATACCATCGGTTGTGGATTTGATCCAGGCTGGAAAGGTTGCATTTCAGATGTTGAATGCAGTCCTTGATGTGTTCAGTGTTCTGATGGTGCAGGTTGGAGGAAACCGGCCGCATAGTTGCTCCTGTTGCTTGTAAAGTATACTGTTACTTGTAAATAGCTGACATTGTGTCGTAGCTGCTGGTGCTAAATAAACTTGTTTACTCTAAGTTAGCGGTGTGCTAACCAGGGACTTTAGACAGGCTCATGTCACTGCCTAAAGATGGGAGCATCTGCTCCATACAGACTACATGGGGAGAGGACGTCTGCCGAGGTCAGAGTCATCAGAGGAGAAGATATAAGAGGGAGAACAATAGGGGAGCTGGGGTTTTCTTGACCTGGTCAGGGGCATAATCCAGGGGATATCAGGTTACAGTTACAGGAAGTCATTGGAGGAGAGGTGCAACTGTGAACATAATGGCTTACATTTCAAAATAAAAGTTCAGTCACAATGAACGTGTGGAGTTCCCATTGACTCTACAGCCGTTGCCATGGCCAGGCAGACAATTTGCACGTTCGCCACGAAACAGGAAGTGTTTTCACTTCTACTTTCAACTAAGTAGAAGAGGAAGTCAGCCAGTTTGAATATAAATTTGAATGAACTTTATAGGCATCTATGCATATGCAAAATATGATTGCCAGCGTCCTGGTCCTACCCCCGCTGTCCGCCACTCAACTCTATGATGTTAGCCTGTCATCAGATTGGTTCTGCCATCGCTCGTTTGTTGTCTTATTTTAACAAACACCTCCTGGCAGGTTAAGCAGATCTACCTCAAATTTGTGGCCATTTTCTCAAAATTGAATTTTGCTTACACTCAAAACCAAAACTCTCCAGATTCGTAATAGGTACAGCTACCAAATTTTACATACCTTCATTCCCTGAAAAAATATATTTAATGAGATGCCTATTTTGCATAATTTAAAGGTGCATAATTAAAAGAAATACAAGACAAAAACGTCTTGTGTTTTGGTCTATATTAATCTGGCAAAGTTTCATCCTGATGGAATAAAAATGCCATAGAGAGAAAAAAATAAATATATATATATATATCGAGGCCACGTTTTACTACATCGAGCGCTCGAAATGCTATTGCGTGCGCACCAGATAGATTAATTTCGTTTCCACATTTTAAACGAGTATACCCACCATGTGTAAAGACGCACAAACTTCATTCAACAGCACCGTTAGCTATCCCCTAAATTAAAAAAACAGCTATATGCCAGCTGTTTATATGTTTTTTCTTTTATTCAAAAACATTCAGTAACTCTTAGCCATTGTCTATTGGTTTGCTCTCTTACATTCTAAATTAATTATGTTCATGCTTAACCTTGGACCTTTACTCTAATATTTGCATTGTTTTTAACTAAACCTAATATGAAAGAGACTGAAAGAGAGGTCTTTTGTATCTTGAAAGAAGATAATGATGCGCCCATATAAAAGCTATGTTTAATTCCACCTCTATACCTATTGGTAGTGTGGCATTTCTGAGTATTCTGAAAGTTCCTATCCCTTTCCAGTAGTTCATCCTCATATCAGCTAAGCTGGAAATTGTTATACAAGCACACTTCTTAGCTGATACGTAGCAGGAGTTTGCACTCCAGCACTTTTCTTATATCCTCAGGCAGTAATTACTGACTGGATCAATCTTTATGTAGATCTATTCTAATTTCCCTGAATAATTGTCATTATAACATGACACTAAGCTGTCCGTCAAGCCCACAGCAGAGTCACCTGGAGTCCCCATCCTCCCCCTCTAGTCCTTTAAAGATATGTCTCCTCTGTCCCAGTCATGCAAATCAGCCACAGGCTAGGATTGAGGTATTTAAATATATTTAAATTAAATTGAAATATATTGAGATGAGCAGTTCTGCTGCCTGTGAGCCAAATCACAGTGATTGCTGTGTGCATTCATGAGGAGATGTATTTTTTTCTCCTACAACCTCTGAGGAGATCTACACAGTCAGACACCTGCAGCTGACTTATCTAATAGACTTTCATTGTACTTCCTTACACTGTCTTCTGACAGTCCTGTCTCTGCTGATATCACACGTTTTTTGTAAAGAGATCTCCGGAATATTGATGTATGCACTTTAGGATCAACATGGCTGCACATTGTAATATTAATCATAATAATGCTAGTGATTTAGACTTGTCAGGAATGCAGACAAAGCCAGTAGAAACTGAAACAGATCTACACTAGATGCAATGACTGAAGAGGTGTCTGCTTGAAGTTCCTGTTAACTTTGAGCTGTTATTGCAGAATATCTAAATAGGAGATTCGATGAGGAGATTGGCTGCAACTTACTTGTCTGGCTGCTAAAGTAGATATGTAACATCCACCCCAATAACACACACAACAACAGGTTGGCAGTGTATGCGGGAAGTATATTGTAACCAAGGAAACACTCTAAGGTCACATCATCTCATATTTTTGAAATGTCCACATGCAAGCACATTGAAGCCAGCGAAAAGAATGCATAAAAACAGACTGCCCGTCAGCAAGTAAGCAATAAAACAGGCACGTCCAACAATAGTCCTATAGTCCTAGACTATATAAAAATACACTATACAAAAAATTCCCACATATTAAATGTTTCTTTTCTAACCCTGTTGACCCATAACTGGCCAAAAAGGTAATTGGTGATTCAAGTTCCAACTGAAGAGCTCTACAAAAAAACCAGCCTACACACATGTGCAGGACAGTTAGTCATCACAAGTCCATCATAAATATCCATTGAAATCTACTTTAATAAAGTTTCTGCTCTACAGTGTCTTCTTTTCTTCTTCTTTGACTCATAACAACTATAGACATAATAATGCATCTCACAATATATTTCAAGGTACATGAATTCAACACAAATCTCAATTATTAAAAAAAAATTAAATACACCCTTACACTTAGCTCACAGCATACAATGCACGTTAAATACACCTATTCATGTTACAGTTCAAAAACACAGTTGCTAACAGGGCTCCATACATAGCTAACATGAAGCTTAGCTGCATGAAAACTTATGCTAGCCTCAACACCACGTGCAGCACCTAGCTAGCCCGCCGCCGAATTTCATTTCATCAACCATATTACACACAGCACATTACACAATTGGTGACTGCACACGACTCATAGGTCACATAAACACAATTATCACATGTTCCTGAATAAATGTTATCCTCTTCAAGATTATCCCGACTGGTTTTGATAAAAGTACAGGGCCTACTTCTAATTTTGGTCAATGCTAATGTATCTCAGGTATGACACTGGGAATTTGGCAACATTTTATCAAAGCAGCTGGAATCCAAATGTTGTCTCATAAAGGTAAATAAAAAAATAATAATACAAAGAAAACCCTATATGAATGGGTGTTGTTGTGCAGCTTTTACTATTGGCATAGATTTGTAATGGTTTTGTACCTCACGGTAATGTGCATAACAAATTGGAATTCAATTGATTAATAAAGTCTTTCTGTGATTTCCTGTCGAGCAGTGAAGCTCCAGTCAGTGTGGAATAAAAGCCAAAGTGTTTCTTAAGCTATTGAATCAGTAGCATTAGAAACAGGTTGGTGAAAGGGCCTGTAATTGCCAAAGTTCTTGAAAGTCATGTTTTAATGGTTGTTGTTGTTGGGTTGTGAAAAGAAAGACGCTGGCAGTTTGTAGACCACACATACAATACTGCTAAACTCATTTACATGAGTGAATCCAAGTAGTGTAACACAGCTTTAGAGAGGGGAAAGAGGCACTTGACGGTTTAACTGATACTTAGGATAATTACACTGGTTCTGCTGCCTTTTCTCAATATGCTAATATGTAGTGTTGCATATGAAATAAACTCACTCAAATGCACTTGAATGCAGATGTGGCGAGAGCTTGTTTGTATTGGTTGTGTTGTGGTTGAGTGTACTTATGTACATCGTCCTCTTTATGGGAAGTGCAGGTTTTTGTGTGTGCATAATGTCTATGGGACTGAGGATTTCAGTTTGGTCATAAAGGGGCTTAAGGGACATCACTTTTGTTTTAGCCTCTAAAAAACAGCCTGCAATTACAGCAGTTTCCTTGATACAGATCAAATTTCTCATTAGGCTGTATAGAGATGATTGACAGTCCACTCCTTAGTCAATCATCAATCTGAACTTTTCCTACCTCCATGATAAAATAGTACAGATGGGTCATAAGTGACATACAGCCATGTTACCATGATTGCAAACTGATCACCTTTCTTTGGCATTTCTTCTTCAACTGGTTACAGTGGAACTGCACTTATGCATGAAGCACTAGCTAATGTTACCGTAGCAAATTCCTCATCTCCTAAATTTGTACACTCTGGCTTGTAATAAGGTATAGGAACTTGGATGGCATTGATCTGACACGTCACAGAGGTCTCCATGATTTGATTACTTCTGTGTTTGGTATGGATGAGGATCATTGCTGTGAAAAGCATTATCAGTTCTATCCATTTCATTTCTATGCTTCTTTAACCAAGGGCTAGATGCCACAAACACAGAGATAGCCCTGTGTATGCCTAGTGATGTTTTATAAATCTCTCTCATTGTGAAATTGACAAGGGGATGTTATGACACAAGGAAAAACACTAAAAGATATATAAAAACAATAATAAAACTCTGCACACAGAAGCCAGTAAACTTAAAAGGACTGGTCCGGTTTCCCCTGCCATCAAAACATGTATGTCAGGTTCATTCTCCTGTCAGTGTCCTTGACCAAGGCGCTGGTTTAGAACTAGAGTTAGTCCCCGGGTGCTGCACAGTGGCTGCCCACTGAACCTAACACAGGATGGAATAAATGCAGAGAATGAATTTCCCTATGGGGATCAATAAAGGATAACTTATGACAATGCAAACATGCTGATGCTAAGCAGATATAATGTTCACCATCTTAGTTTGGCAGGCTAACATTTGCTAATTAGCACAAAAAGTCCATTGTGCTACCAATACTAGCAATGAAGAGGACCTTCATTACACATGGTAATAGTGGGGTAAAAGTTTGATAATAAAGACATTATAATTAAGTAATACCATGTAATTACCAAAGTAATAACCAGGTAATAGCTTGGTATTAACAATGGGTATATCTGGGTAATATTGAAGTTAATGTAATTTAGTAATAAGGGGCCAAAAACAAAGGATAATAATGGGGAAACATTTAAAGATAGCAACGAGACAAAACAATTTAGTAATAGTATGATAATATTTTAGTAACAATATGGTAACCTGCTAACAATAAAATGGTTATCAGTGCAATATTTGGATTAAAACATGGCAATATGGTGACAATGGGATAATAACCTGATAATAATGAGGTAATATAGGTTGAAGTTTTCACAAGATTATAGGCTACTATCAGCATAATACATTCAAAATCACATGAAAAGTCAAAGTTGGTAATTATATTATAATGCTGAAATTCATCCTCCCTAATATTCGAAACATTCCCTTTTGTTTCAAGGTAATACTGTACAAATTATAATGCTTAATGCTTGCATGTTTAATGCTGTGACTTGTTACCTGGGAACACTTGTGGTAGTTTCTGTAGTCAATAGTCAATAATCAAAATGCTAAACTACCCCATTATTACCATGTTATTATCAAGTTGTAATGTAAAGTGCTACTGAAAGGTGGTGAGTCATGTCATCATCAACACACATAACTACAGTATAGTTCAGTGATTGGTCTGACATGTATATATGTATGACATATGGACTGCTCTATGGCGATTACTGGCAAAGTAAAGGGAGGTGGTGTATGCTTTCTCATCAACATTTCATGGTGCACTGGCATGGAAATAATCTCCCAGCCCTGCTTGCCAGTTTTGGAACATCTAACTGTAAGGGAAATCCGATCACCTGTCAGTACTCTTGCTTCCCACCTACAAGCAGAACGTAAAGTGTGCACAACCCACTGTGAGGACAGTACAGTGTTGGACAACAGAACACGAATCCAAACTCCAAGTATGTTTTGAATCAACAGAATGGGCAATCTTTAAGCATTCCACCTCGAGTTTGGATGAATATACTGAATCGGTCACTGGTTATATTATATTCTGTGTGGATAATTGTATCCCAGTACGTACTACTCGCTTCTATCCCAACCAGAAGCCCTGGATTAACAGTGATGTTCGCCTGAGATTGAGGGAGCGCAAAACTGCTTTTAGATCAGAGGACAAGGAGTGCTACATGAAATGCAGGTATGATTTACAGAGAGCTATCAAAGCTGCTGAGAGACAGTACAGGGACAAACTGGAAAGTAACTAAAGTGGCTGTAACTCAGGACGCATGTGGAAGGGACTGCAGGCAATTACGAAATACAAATCTAAGACCAAAGTGGCTACCAACACCTCTGCCTCTCTCCCAGACGAGTGTAACCATTTTTATGCCCACTTCGAAGCCCATTCGGGCTCAGTGGGAGCAGCACAGCGCCCACCCGGTGACAGAGGCTTACATGAGTAAAACTTGTAAAAGGGTGAAGGCTGGCAAATCTGCAGGCCCAGACATTCCTGTGTCCTTAAGTCACTCAGCTATTCAGGTTTTCACAGACATCTTTAACCTAAACCACCATTGTGCAGCAATTGTTGGTTGGTTTTCCCCAAAAACAAGTAGAATGAGTGGAATCAGTGGAACTGATTATACAGAACTTGTATGTATGTGTGTATTTAAGCTATTAGATTGGTCTCTGATGATAACCTTTGTCACCCATAATTTAAACAAAAATACCTGTGCTACATGTCATTTAAATATTTCTGCATAATTTGCCCCAAAACTGCTCTTAAACTACCTTCTATTTGGTCTTTAAAGTTTTTATGAAGTATTAAATTCAACTCATAAAAATATTGTATCTCCAGTTTTGATGACTTTCATGCTTTCATCAGTTGAAAGGAAAGCATACACGCTCCTCCATGGGTTACAGCTCCCCTTCGGCTCACAAACCTTTAGAAACTGTCCCTCAGGATACTCTCAAAAACCCACTGTCATCCTGCTGAGGCTAATTTGTCTTATTTTCAAAAAAAAAGTAATATTTTGGAGGTAAGAAGAAAGGGAAAAACATTTTTAAAAAAAAGATATGTGTATATATATAAATATATATATAAACATATATATATATATATTTTTTTTTTTACTAAAATATGGTGCCACCGGTATGTTCAGCCGTAATAAAGCTAGTTTGAATACCTCCTGTTCTTATTTGCATTATTCTTATTCTATTTTATTTTTTATACACAGGGGTAGCTTGATACCATTTCTCAATCATTGCTACCTGGGGCAGTTTGGAGGAGAAAGGAGGAGGAAATGTAATTTGTTTGTGCCTCAGGTTTGAATTCTGCAGTTGTATGTCTAGAGTATGATTGCTACAAATTTCCAACTGTATTTTTTATCAAAAACTATTGAATTCAGAAAGGTTATCAGAAAAGGAGAGGGGAGAAATATGCAGGGATATAATGGGTTATTTGACAAAAAGGAGATACATTTCCTTAATAAAGTAGACAAGACACCTTACAGCTGTGTTTGTGTTCATTCTCAGGCCTAAATAATATCAGCAAGCAATGTATCTCAGCTATGAAAGTAACAGCATTAGCAAACAAATCACTAGGAAAAACTACACTAAACTTCATCCCTGCATTTTTCCCCATTTTGTTTCACCTAAGGGAGAGGAAGATGAATAATAGTGAGTGGTGACAATCCAGTGAGGTTTGCATTTAAGACTTTCTGACAGCAGCAGAGTTTGGGAAAGAATGGAAGAAAAGTTGGGAGGTTTGGTTCCTCTACGTTCTCCCTCCAAACTTCTGGTGGAACATGGTGGAAAACAGAAAATGAGATACTGACAACCATCTTCCCCCCTTTATCTCACACCCCGGGGACGAGCTCTGCATGGTGCTGTCACATGTCTCCTCCACACCGCTAATCACTTTAACTCCTGGACGTGATTATTTATGAGGGACAACCCACCGGTGGATACATTTTTAAATCATAATTGTGTTTGCGGTTTTAAACTGGTTGCCTGCTAGATTAAATTTAAAAGTCAAATGGTTTTATGTAGCGCAATGTAGGCGAAGCAAAATAGTTCTGTGTTTACAGTTTAGCAGACAGAGGCTCCGAGGCTGTTTGCCAACACTGAAGACTTCTTGAACTTTTAATGAAAAAGCATGTTGCAATTTATGTGATTGACAGGTAGTTTGTTGGTTTTCGCCTGCCCTGGGAAGATTAAAGGTGCATTGTGTCTATTTGCTACGCGCTCTGTTTGTCTTCTTGACCACACAATAAGCCACAGTGAGTAATGGGCCCCGGGCAAATTAAGCAGCTTGATTAATTCTCCAATATACATCGTGTCTTCACAAATGGTGTCTTTCTTCGCTCTAATGGAGTCTCTCAAGAGCTTATGTGGATAGAGTTTGTGGTAAGTGTGGCCTAAAGCGTAGAGAGGCGGCTGCTGCTAAGAGAAAGCTCTGTGGTGAAGATGCTGGAGCTGAAATGCAGTTAATGGCTCGGAAGGCAAGCTCGTTCAGTCGCATCTGCAGCTTCCATGCTTACTCATGATTACACCACCACTCCTGGCCATACTGCAGGCCTCTGAGCTGTACACAACGACCTGTGAGGGAGGAGCTGTAGACGTGAGATCACACTCACTTCATTATCACTATTAAAATTCCATTTAACAAGTCTGTTTTATGCTTGTTTTGTCTGACCAACAGCCAAACCTTACTAAATACGGAATGTATACCTATATACAGTGAAGAAAACAAGCAAATTCAGGCATTGGAGAAGTTGCAATCTAACAACAAGGAGGTCCAGGAGTTGAATTCATCTGAGACTGAGGCCTTACTGTGTGGAGTTTGCATGTTCTCCTTGTGTCTGCATGGGTTTCCGACCATACAGACATGCAGGTTATGTCAAATGGAAACTATAAACTGTTCATAGATGTATATTTGTTGTGTGTCTATTGCGTTAACCCTGTGATAGACTGACAGCCTGTCCAGGGTGTACCATACCGGATAACCAATGCATGATGGGATATAGGCTCTAGCCCCCATGATCGTCAATATAAGCAGGTTATAGGATGAATGAATGGAAATGCTTAATTGTTCACTGAAATCATCACTGATTGTGTTTCTTGGCCCATTGTGGTATTGTCTTGCATTCTATTACATGATCAAAGTATCAGCTGGTTTACTTTTTTAGTATTTTATTGAAGAAAAAATTGTGTATCCCTGTCTCTGTTCAAAGATGGTCACTGGTGCCATGTCTTTCTCTGGCTGTCCACACTGGCTGACTCCTCCATGGAGGTCCATGATCTTTGACCTCCTCCAAGTCGATATTCAGAGCAGTTTCGGTCTGGTGTTCACAGACAGCTGATGTTGTCTGTTTCTGGTGTTCATTCAGTCCAGGGTCCTAGCGTTTCACCCATGTAATGTTTCCTACAGCTGTTGCATGCAATGTCATAATGATGTCACCACTCCAGTCTTCTTCTCAGTGGTGTCCTGTCTTTAGTGTGTACCAGCAGGGATCTTAAGATATTGAATGGTTTGTGTCAGTGTGTAACGGTACACAGTCACGGTTCGGTTTAGTTCATTTAGGAGTCACCATTGTTGCCATGGGGGACCGAGGGACACGTCGCCCCCAAAGTACAAAAGAGGGAAATTTGACCCCACCCCCACCCTCCGGCAACAAAACAAAAAAAATTCGGGTCGGTTGGAGGCAGCATTAATTTTACTAAGCGTAGTGGCGCACCACAAAAGAAGAAGATACACCGCGTGTGTGTATATATGTGCGCGCACACCTTCCAGTAAAAAGAGACAACAAAGGCAAGAGGCAGACAGAAAGTGGACTAATAAGATACAGGTTCAAGGTGAGCACCAAGACATTGTGTTACTCAAACAACATTTGCACAACAACATTGTTGCAGCATGTCGCATATTGTGTTAAGGTTCATTATTTCACAGTTTGTCTGGGGTGGCAAAAAAAAGTTTGTAGCAGCCAACTTCCATATCGCTAGCTATTGTCCTGAGGTCTCTGTCTCTCTTTGGGTTACTTGCTTCACTAAAACCAACATTGGTGATCCTGGATAAACAGTATCATGAAGGTGGTTAGCACCTGTTTCTGTTAACACTGGGGTTTCCAGCTACGAGTGGAAGAGGCGAGTTGTTAACCGCTACGTTACAAGCCACATTATCAGAACCATGAATGAAGCATTGAGATGAGATTAAACTGTCAGGTGATTGCACCCCTGAGAAAAATCGGTTACAGCAACAATTCAAAGTGAAATGTAAACAATATATTCACATAACTAGAACATAATAAGAAGCTTTAGAAAAACTAAAAACAATTACGAATAGGAGCTAATACAGACACAGCCTCCCAGATGAGCAACATTGACTATTAGCCATTAGTGCTTTATTTTAATGTGCTAATGGCTGTTTTTTTCTTTCATTCCCCAAATGTCTGACTGAAGATTTCACCCTTGCTCACAACTTTTTAAAACATCTGTACAATGTACAACTTTTGGCATTTTGCGCTAAAAAAGTCTGCTTTTACAGCGACGATGGCAGCATAGTGCTTAGTGTGCCTTTGACTGATTTTGTTTTGTTATGCATAGCTTTGGAATTGGTCTGATTCTTGAAATTGAGAAGAACATCAAATTTTCTCGTTTAGGACATGAGTGTGAGAGCTGTGCAATCTGCTTTTCAGACTTGTTTCGTGTCAGTTCCAACTGAAAGTTAGACTGAATATCTTACTAAGACATTCTACACACTCTTAAATTCCTCCTTTGGCACTGTGGTCATGGAGAAAAGGAGAGTGCGGTTTGGAAATGAGAAATTGTCCATGAAGCCAGATGTGTGCCACTTTCACTGTTCGAAGGCTTGTTTGCACGCTTCACAAAGTTTTCAGAAAGCCAAGGGGTAGGCAGAGGTGTCGACTGGCAGGTAGAGATGAAATGGGACAGGGGAGAAGGCAGGTTGGAACTTGAAAGTGAACGGAGAGGAAATTGAGAGTAAGGAGTGAAGTGGAGATAGTGAGGAGAGTACAGTGGCAAAGGGCAGCGAGACTGCAGATTTAGATAACAGTATGAGGTGAAACTATGTTACAATGGTTGTGGAGAGATAAACAGAAAACTATGGTGCAAACTTGAGGATAGGAGAGTTCAAAAGATCTTCAGCTTCTAAGAATTTACCACACTTTCAGTTGCCAGTAAAAAAAACAACCAAAAAATAAACACACCTAGTAATTAGACCTTAAATTATAAGAATTTGTTCACCAGTGTTAACTAAACATGTCTTTTTTTTTTAATGAATAGTTGTCTCACTCAATGCAATCTTGATAAAATATTCTTATTAATGGCTGACGACAATTTTAGCTATAACCACACATGCATACTGTTTTCTCAGGAAGCTATTTGCTGCTAATCATTTTCAGATATGTCAACCGCAGCATAAATAAATATTTTTGTCTCACAATTTTCATGTCTTTCGAATAATGTGTTCCCCTTGTAAAATGTGTCTTTTAGTCTTATTTCAGGCAGAAGTGGTAGTAAATTTAACATTTGATACTGCTGTGGTCTATTTTTAAGGAGCATTTTGTTATTTGATGAAGTTGCCTTTATGCTCTCACAGTGCAACCTGGTACATTGAATCACGCCAGTCTGCTTTGACTGTCAGGTTTGTACACTCTCAGGTTGGATCCTGGCCTCACTGAGGCGACCTCACTTCTGATTTGTAACAGATGGTGCAGAGAGAAAGCACTTACTCATCACCACAGTGACCCTGGTGGAATTCTTGTACCTTCCAGCTTATCTGGGGCTGGTTCACGGTGGCAGCAGGCTAAGCAGGGTTGTCCAGACGTCCCTCTCCCCTGCAATGTTTTCCAGCTCCTCCTGGGGGATCCCAAGGCGTTCCCAGGCCAGATGAGATATATAATACCACCAGCGTGTTCTGGGTCTAACCCAGGGCCTCCTACCAGTTGGACATGCCTGGAAAACCTCTAAAGGGAGGCATCCAGGAGGCATCCTAATCAAATGCCCGAATCACCTCAACTGGCTCCTTTCGATGCGGAGGAGCAGCGGCTCTACTCCGAGCTCCCTCCGAATGTCCGAGCTCCTTACCCTGTCTCTATGGGTGAGCCCAGACACCCTATGGAGGAAACTCATTTCGGCCGCTTGTATCTGCGATCTCATTCTTTCAGTCACTACCCAAAGCTCATGACCATAGGTGAGGGTTGGAACGTAGACTGACTGGTAAAGCGAAAGCTTTGCCTTCCGACTCAGCTCCCTCTTCACCACAACAGTCCGGTACAACGTCCGCATTACTGCTGATGCTGCACCAGTCCTCCTGTCCATCTCACACTCCATTTTACCCTTCACACGTGAAGACACCGAGATACTTGAACTACTTTGTCTGGGGCAGCAGCTCACTTCCAATCCAAAGGGGGCAATCCACCGTTTTCCGGCAGAGAACCATGGCCTTGGACTTGGAGGTGCTGACTCTCATCCCAACCGCTTCACACTTGGCTGCAAACCACCCCAGTGCATGCTGAAGGTCACAGCCTGATGAAGCCAACAGAACCACATCATCTGCAAAGAGCAGAGACGCAATTCTGAGGTCACCAAACCGGACACTCTCCTCCCCCCGGCTGCACCCTGAGATCCTGTCCATGAAAGACTAATTCCAATTTATTACAACTTGGGTCTTATTTTTGTAGTTTGGGACATTATTCATATCAGTAATAATACCATTGTAGTCACATCACATTAATTGCTGAGATCTGCAACATCACTAGACAGGTTGTAAACAAACCCCCAGGTTAGCCAAAGTTATTTGAAAGAGAGAAAAAGGTCAAATGTTTAGCCAAACTGTTAGCCAAACTACTGCCTTATGAGATGTGCTCGCACGCAGTTATCCTGTGCAAAAAGGAATTATTACTGACATTTTAGGTCACTTTCAGTCTGACCTCTAAATAAAGTGGTTTAGATAATCTGGATAAACTGTTGGCTTGTTTACAAAAACTCTGATCGTCTGCTTTTCTTGTGTCGGACATTGTTGTAGCAATGTTAGGTGTTTCTTTGGCGTTACCATAGCTGATAAACTACATATACTACAAAAATAAGACCCAATTTATAATGAAATGGATTCATACTTTAAATCTGGAATTAACCCCTCACAAATCGCTCTCTGTCTACAGATACTGTATGTACCAGACCAATGTCAGAACATTTAGATGATAACATGAGCTACCACCTCTCTATATTCCTGGACCAAAGGAGTAAAAAATCAGAGTAAAAGCAAGATGTCTCAGAACCTGTGAAACCTGTAAAAAATATAAACAATGTAATTCCTAATGACACTCATGATGACCTGACTTTTCTTCTGACGTTGGAATTAAGGTTAATTATGGTTTCTGTGTTCGTGTGGCCACGAAGGGTCTGTCATCTGTCCGAGTCTGCATGGACCGCTGTGTGGATGTCTACTTGCAGCCCAAAATCTGCGTGGACTGGGCATGTGCTAGAAAGGCAAACTGGACGCTTGTTATGTGCACTGTATGTATGTACTGTATTCACCATCCTTGGTCCTATTCTCATTAAGCAGTCACACACATTGTTTTTTTGTTTGTTTTTTTTCATGTGGTACAGCCAAATACAAAAAGAGCAAAAGACCAAAGAGCAAAAGAGCTCTTCTTCTTGCTGTCAGGAGGTCATCATCATGTTTTTCTAGTGCACGCAGCAGCGAAACTACCATATATGCAGGTCATGCAGCTGCATTAGGGCCCGCATCATATCAAAAAATGTAAAAGCAATGAGTCTGCAGTATAAACGTGACTACTAAGCTTTAACGGTTAGCGGTAAGTATTTATAGTACTCAATGAGCCAAGTCATCTGCTCAATGATGCATGAAGTGATGCATACTTCACCTTGTCATTCACCAAATAAATAGTACAATAACATAAAACAGTTTTACGTACACAAGCATATAGATTATTGATTCATACCTCTGTTACATTTCTAAATTAAGTTTAAACAAAGATTAATTGGCGATTTGATGTTGAAAAATGCAAAGTGTGCCCACAGAATTCTGGGTTATGGTAATTATGCACATGCGTACTAATGTGTAGAAAAATCCACACAGAAGAGTTAGAGCTAGCTAGCAAAGTTTCAAGACAGTAAGTAGGTAGGCAAGTGAGAGACGAGCAATGGACTACAAACACAAAAGCAAGTTTCAGTAGTGAAAATTTAAAGAAGCAGCCTAGAAAGAAAAAGCAAAGCTTCCAAAATAGGAAGTTTCTTGAAAAAGAAAGACGAGATAGCAAGCACTCGTTGTTCCACTGAGCAAGAGCCGAATATGACACCTGTTAATGCTAGCACCAGAACGCCATCCAACACCACTGGATGTAACTGATCTAAGTAGAATGTATTTATTATTTATTTGACTAATAATCAACCTAAACACTTGTGTTTTGTGTTTATAAGGCCTATGCACAGAGTCAGACATGAATAATGTCAGTGTGCAGGTGCTCCATCAAGATTATGTTTTCATCTGTGTCACTGTGCGCCATCACTAATTATGTTTTCATCTGTGTCATTGTGCGCCGTCACCCATAGGCTAATGTTTTCATATTTGTCAAGGTGAGATGTCACCGTGACGCCACACCTTGACACAGATGAAAACATTAACTTTCACCTGTGTCATTGTGCGCTGTCACCAATAGGCTAACGTTTTCATATTAGTCAAGGTGCACCGTCACCAATAATGTTTTCATATTAGTCAAGGTGCGCCGTCACCAATAAATTTCATAAGTGTCTTTGTGCGCAGTCACCAATAATGTTTTCATATTTGTCAAAGTCCGCTGTCACTGATTATGTTTTCATAGATGTCAAGGTTTGCCGTCTATGACGACGTATTAGGGCCATTATAAGTAAAAAAATAAAATAAAATTCCGAAGCCGGGGGAGGGGGATAATGGTCAGAGAAAAAACTCAGAGATTAATGTCTTAAATTTACGAGAAAAAAAGTGGTACATTTATGAGATTTTCACCTCTGTGTTGTCCAATGTACTCCAGGCACTGACGTTTTCTCTCCCGCTGACCCACTGAACATCACCCTCTCTTGTGTTCCAGCACCTCCTGATTTACAAATGAATGACCTTAAACAAACTTGGTGTAGTGTTGCTTCTGCTGCTGTGAGCCCGACAGCCAAGCAGAAGCAGCACTGCACGGTGTGCGTCCATGCCAAAATAGGGCTTCAGATGGACTGACTGAGCTTGTAAACAAGAGGACGTTCACCCATCCCTGCCCATCCCCTCACAGTCTCTACATCCACTCACAGGCAGCAACAAGGGTTGGGGGTGGTCGTGAATGAAATTATTTACATTTTTTAATCTTATCTTGGCCTTGCTATTACCACGCCTCTTCTATAGCACAGCAGTCTGATTTCCTAGTAATAATTTAATTTAGGTGTCAGCTGTGCAGTGCGTTTTGCTGTTGCTGGTCATTTTAAAGCTGCATGCTTTCACTTGTTTCATTCCCACTGACATTATGTTATGTTATGTATGATTGTGATGGGCAGGGCCCATTTTGACCATCTTGCATTGAGGCCTGGCGCTGCCTAGGTACGCTACTGAGTGCACGTATGGACCATATCTGCAGACCCCCGATTGTAGTATAGAAGTGCGTCAACTGTCCGTGTGCAAGCCCACAGCTGTCTGTGTCCACATTTGTACATATGTAAGTATGATCAAGGCTTTGAGGCACAACTAACAGACCAAATATTCAGATTCTACACAATAGGATAAAATAACATTAAAATTGGGATATGTGTCTGTAATTCCTCTTCCTCCTGGTCTTCCATTGTGTCTATATACTGTAAATATACTGTATCCACAATCAATGAGGCCTCCACGGCTCTGCCATTAAACCACCACAGCTCTGACATTTTTCCTCTTTGTGTGCTTCAGGATTACAGAGCACAAATAATTGCACTATTTTCATTCTAAATTATGTCTATTACAAAGCAGAACAAAGGCTGGTGAAAGGATACCAATTATCAGATTGAAACCTCCTGCTGAAGTAAATGGTTTTAATTTGATGTAATTACCAAGTTCATCAGCATACACGTAAATTTAAATTTGTTTGGCTCACGGGCTCGTCAAAGGGCCCTTCACAGCAGTCTTTTCTGTCAGCTCTCGCTTCTGTAGACATCATTTTGTCCATTTTTCCTGTGAATGACAAACAGGAGGAATTGAAATATCTTGTTTTACTATATGAGATTCCCTCTTCTTAGTCTCTGCTTATTCCATCTTCCATCCCATTTCTTTTTTTAACCTCTCTTACTATTCAGTCCTTCTTCCTTCTCTTCCCTTCTTTTTTGTACCTCCCTTCATCCTCCTCTCCTTGTCATTTCCCTCTCAACCCAGACCTGGAAATGTATATTTAAGATACTTGCTGAAACTCAAAGCCAGAAATACTTGCAGCATAAGAAGTATTCTGATGAAGAATTAATTTTGCTGCCAGCCTCGGGGCATCGACAGAAGAGCCTTTGCTAAAAATCATTAAAAGCATCAGCAGGATAGAGAGTGAAGTGGGCTGCTGCTCAGGCATAGTGCTTCTGAGGTTTTAGGGTCCATTCGCCTTCTTAGAACATGAATCGGAAGTAGTATCTACAAGTCCCTTTTTTAATGTCTTCTTCTGTTATGCTAAGCATTCATTGCAACAAGTGGCTTTGTATTACACTACATTGAAGTTTGAGTTTCTGTAGGTAGTTCTCTTTGCCCTTTCTGCCCAGGGATTGAAAACGCAAGAGGAGGCAGTTCCATTTATACACTATAGTAGCCACACAAGTCCCATGCCATTATGTTACAGCCAGACTAAACCAGCAGGCGATATGAGGCCACCGCCTTCAATGACGAGTGGCAAACACACAGGTTGGCGAGTGATAGGTGGGCAGTGTAACAGGCAAGTGTTAAATAATTATTCTGTGACCAGGAATAGGTGGAAAATTGTGGCACAGTGGCCAATCACACCTGAGATCTGTTGTGTATGTAATGTAAAAAAAATGTAGATTGCATGATTTTAATGTTTATGTAAAACAAAACTTTGACACAGCTCTTGACAGACCCTCCCTAAAGCAGGTGATTGTGGGAGGCGTCAGTGGTTCCTGGCAGCCTCGCCACATTCAGCCTAGCTGTAACCTTAAAAACAAGTCCAGAAAACTCAACCAATAAACACTACTGAAGTAGTAGTGTTTATCCTTCAACTGAGAACTGGTGGTGGTGGTTGATCATCTGACTCAAAAAGCTCCATGTCGTAATGAACAGGATAGTCTATCTATGGTTCAGCCATTTATGGCTATGCTGCTCCTTAAAAAGATGAATTTGTTTTGTCTTTAAATTGCATTTTGTTATGTTCATCAACCCCTTTCCAGTACAGTCTTTTTGTCTGCAGGACATTATGCCATGTAAGGTACAACTGCTGAAGGCAACCTGCATGCCTAGTGTTCTCTCAAAGTTGTAGTTTTTGATTTTTATGTCTTATACGTCTGTATTTTTCCTTGGAACCTGTTTGCATCTGTTCGCACTGTGGAATTTTTGCAACCAGCTTGGTAATACCAGAGAAATCTTTACTGTTTACCTCGGCAACTCTAGATCAATCATGATTAATCATAAGAAGTTTAAAATGGGTTTTCCATGGTGAGTAATATAAAGCATATGATGTGATTTAAAGGCTTAGGAACATTCTAACACTTCCATGCCACTTCCAGGCTAGCTAGATATTATGCTGGAGGTTTCTCTTGATATTCTGAGCTAAATGTATCCAGAAAAACTGGTGGATTCTACTGTAAATTGATACCACTGTACCAGATTACTTGCCGTTGTTATTTTTTGGCCTTTCGATAACCAAAAACACAAGGGCAAAATTGTAATTTTGAATTAAACAGTTTTTGTCTGCTCTAATCCACACACATCCACTGTACAAGAGCCAATTTCAGGTGCTTCTATAGCAGTGCATCTCTGTCCTCCTCTTTATTGGATTTGCAAAAGTTTACCCCAACATACATTTAGCAAATCAGCCAAATGCGTTAAAATGGTCAACAGTTCCCAACCAACTCACAGAGTGAACTTTACTTAGCTACCTGGCTACAGCTAAAAAGAGCCCATTGGTGTAGTAACAATCAGGGGGTGGGGCTTAGCAATATCACCTTGTTAGCATTAAAAAATAGAGCTCCCATTAGCCTTACACATCAAAACGTTATAGAATCAGAAAATTTGAATAAGACAACATTATTTCATGTATTATTTTGAAATGCACTGCATTCAGTTCAGTTTGCTTTATTGGCATGAATGTAACAACAACAATATTGCCAAAGCGTCAGGTAATAATATTAAAACAATAATAATTTCATATTATTCATTCATATAATAATTCATTCATTATTATTATAAAGACAAGCCTGTCGTAACCTTACTGTACACAGCACAGTGGGATTTTAGTCCCCCCGTTCTCCACTCAGCATGGAGCCATCTAATGGATGGCATTAAAGAGGTGGTGAACCACCGGAGCTTCTGGGTGAGCACTGTACTCACAATGGTGGTGGCTGTTGGTGCCCAGGATCATATGGCATTGACAGCAGATTTGGCTGCCCATGTGTGTGTCTGGTGCTGAGGGGGGGAAAGGGAAGTGATTGCTGGCAGGGAGGCGGTGTATGTGTGCGGGTAGGGGTGGGGGGGTCATTAGGGAGAGACCAGCTGAGCCTGGTGACTCTCTCCGCAACGCAGCACAGCCCAAGACAGGCCTTGTAGGCCTACTGAGTGGGAAGGGCAAACACTTGAGACACTTCCAGCCTGAGGCAGCCATGTTACAGACACTGTGATGTGAGGTCTGAGTGTGGCATATACATTACACCCTTTAAAGACTGATGTTGCTTGGGTTGCTGTAGCAGTGTCTGTGTGTAGCTCTCAAATTGTATACTGCCACCACAAGCTGCAACGGAATGAGGAAGCATTATCTGCTTTGGCTTGTTAGTCATTAGAAATGATGTTGCTTGTAGCCTTACTTATGTGTTCTATTCACCAGAAATAATGTAACGTAAAACAAAAATGTTGATCTTAGTAAACTACTATTTGATGAAACCAATAGTCTATATATGGCCTGTTTTAACCTACTGGTGAAAATAAATGTCAGTAGGTTACCATGAGCACAAGTTAAGGCCCCTAAAAACAGTGGTCTTTAGTGGTCCATGTCACAAAGTAAGATATTATACAATACATCGATGTCAATCAAACTGCAACTTAAGAAAGCCACTGCCAATTAAATTCTACATACATTATGATATTCTACATTAGATTCTACATAAAGGCCTAACTCCAATAATACCCTGTATCAAATAAAGGCTTCAATCAAGGTAAATACTCGCTTCACCCACTAGTTGAGAAATTCAAGTATCAATTCCCAGCATGTTTAAAATCGTCTCTAACTGCGCCCAAGTTTATACTCGATTATACAACAATGCTCAGCTGTGTGTGAGCTGTTTTTGTTCATCGCAAATCCAGCTGAATTTAGCTGCTGGGAGAGTCTTTGAAGCAGATACTCTTGTTCTTGTGAAATCATTATCTGGCTGAAATTCAGTCTGTTTTTCTGGGAGGCCCTGGGCTCCTGGGGATTCGTGTCCCACCTCTCATGCTTGACAATGATCCAGGGGCCATTGCAATTCCTGGTCCTCTTCTTCTCTTACTGTTTATCAGATAAGGGAATACAACACGCTCTAATAAACAAGTGACTACCACATTTGCTGAATGTTTTGATCAGTGTTGCATTCCCTTGCTGATTTATCCTGTATCTCCAAGCAAAAACAAAAACTCCCTCCCCATTCAAGAAAAGTGCTTGCATTAATGTTGTAGAAACTTTGCAGAAGCCATCAAATATGTTCATATGCCTAATTCATTATCCTGTTCTGTATATTGTTACTGGCAAGTCTGTTAGCCTACATCTTTGTATAACTATTCATTTTGATTTAAACTGTTTTTGTGACCCTGCATCCCATACAAGCTCACTGCCATTCATTTCAGAACATTTCAAAGTCTACTAAAGCATGACAGTGGAAACACAATATTGGGTGCATTGTTGTTTTGTGTTGCATTGTATATTAATTGTAACCCACAGAAAACTATGTCCTTATAGGGCAGTTCATGTTGACAGTAGAATAGTAGTCAGCTTGCTAAACCTGGATAGATGTAGTTTGGCCTCATTTATTCACTTCTGTTATTTTTGGTTTACAGAATACAGTACATTTTATTTGTTTCCAGCAACATCTCTTGTACTGATCGTCTATTGGTATTACTAAAGCTGTACTCCTGCGATTTTGTACTGCAGTTCCATAAAGTTGGGGGGAATCAAAAGAGACCTATTTTTAAAAGAATGGTCAAAATCAATGCAGCAGATGTCGAGATATCTTGACATTTAGTATGGGTTAACGGTGGGGTAGGCAGTATTTTTTTGGCGTCATTGGGCAAAAATTTCATAACCGTCCAGCATATTGTAATTCAGGTGGTCTGAGAGAGAACCTCTACTACTGCCCCTCCTCTTGGCTCTGTTTTCATTCTTCAGAAAATCTATGCCGTGACGGGAGACTTTGTCCAATCACAGGTTATTTCAGAGAGATGGTGCGTTCATATTGGTTGAGCTTCAAATGCAGATGCGTGTGCATGTCCCTCCAGATGGTGAAAACCTGATTCAATGGTGGAAAATCCTGTTGAAAATCCTGCAACTTGCAAATACCTCCTTTGCCTACAGCAGCGTATAGTACAAAACAACATGGACCTTTATGGCTCATTATGTTCGATGCCATGGCGCTCGTATCGACATGGCAAAGATACATGATGACAAACAGTTGGGAATAACTTTTGATGGGGTGTGTGGTGTACTAGCCTCTCGTCCCGCTGCTGGACGGCGTTGCAGCTGCCTCTGAAGGCTGGGGCGCTCTGCTCTGGAGCCGCGGTCTCGGTGAGGCTCACGCCGTGGAGAGTGAGCACTACAAGGGATAAGGTTTCGCAGGGTAACTGACTCCTGCGGCTGCTGGTTGAAGTTGTGGGTTTGGTGGGAGGGGCTTAGCGGAGCGATACAAGGCAGCAGAGAGAGGCAGAAGGATTTGCATAGGTTGCACAGATTTTGCCTACCCCAGCTTTAAGTACAACAAAAATGATTCATATGTGTGTTTTCTCATTTGCCACCTTTATGGTTAAGGTTTGGTTAGGTTTAGTCACAAAACTACTTGGTTAAGGTTAGAGAACGTTGGTGGTCATGGCCGAAAGAATCCAACGAATCCAACGACTGTCGGTAGTAGGATATTAACAGCAGTCTGCTGTGTCAAAGCCACATGCTTTGCTGAACCAGTAGCCCTGAACATATACCTTAGAGGTTATGCAGCCCTATAACAATGTCATGCTATTTCCAGTTTTGGTTCTGAGACATGAAAGTCATAAAAATGTGATGTTATTTGACTAAACTAAAATTATGTGAAAATGCATACACTATTATCATTACAATATTTATAAAGAAAAAACATACATACAAGTTGAAGTTTTTTACATTACACTCAGATATTAGCAAGAAAAAAAGTGAAACAAATATGCTCACTGATGAAGTAAGTGTGACGTCCTGAACTAATCCTTCATACATTTGTGAGTGATTGCATTGCCATAAAAAATAATAATCACAAAATAGTGAGGGGATTTGAACTGCGATTTGCTCATCCTCCCAAAGTCAGACCATTAACCAGCTGTAGGGATGAGTATGGTTATAGGATTTTATCTTTACCATATCCATACTCTTATCGACTCGGTTCAATACTCTTACCGGTTCTTTTTCATTAATAAAGAATTGGGGGTTTTTTAATTATAATTTAAAAAAAGAATAAATTCAGAACAGGATTAGAATTGATTTATATTTTTAATATAACTAAATATTGTTTCTAGAGCAGCAACAGCAAAGTCACTATATACAATCAATAATATCTCACTGGAAACAAATCTAAAATGTCAGTAAAATAAATAATACTTCTGAGTGAAGAAAGAATGAAGAAGACAGACATTGGTCAATGTCAGTCCTTCCTCCTGTCCTCCTCCCTCTGCTGCTGCGATTCACTGCATGCAGGTACCGCTTGTAGAAGGGGGGCTGCCGTCCGAGCCAGTAGCTAAGAATTTGCCAAATTCAATGGCAAACTAAGATAAAGAGTTAGGTTACATACAGACAGCTTTCGTTTTAGCTTGTTCATAACAATTCGCAATTAGCTTAACAAGCGCTCTGTGGTTGTGTAAAACAACAATAACTGCGGACAAAGGTGGAAATATCACTCCTATTTTTTTTACGTTACCTTCACTTCACGTGGTTCATTGTCTGCACCGCGGCCTGGTGCAGGATCTCCAGCTTCTGACCAATCAGTGTCTTTGAAATCGCTGCGCACAACACAGTTGGCTAGTCAGCACTGTCAGTCAACCATCGGGCTCAGTCAACATAGAGCCATGTAAAGAGATCCAGCCATGAAAGATGGTACTCCAGCAGGCCTCCGCGACCACCAGTAAGTCAACAAAAAACATATACTTGTGTCAGATGAAATATTAACTTTATTGGAAAGGTAAAAAAAAACAATGTTTAGAAATATAGAAATATTTTTAAATGATGGGCCGTTCTAGTCAGGTAACAATAACATTTCTTTTTCAACACAACAGTAAGAAAATATAGTATTTTTGCTGCCCAGATTGTGAAAATGAGTCTGTGTCTGAATGCACAGACTTGCAAAACAGGGTTTGCAGGCAGAAAACAAAATGTACAATTCTAAAAAACTAAGCTTACAGATGTGTGTTTGTGTGTGTGTGTGTGTGTGTGTGTGTGTAGGAGCTGAGCCCCACCCTCGGTCAAAGACGCAAAGGAGAGGATAGAGAAACTAGTGCGACCATAAATTACTATTTAGTGGTAATGCCACTGAGCAATGTGTGGTAGAGAATTCTCAGCATAGTTGTCTTCTTTTCATTAGCCGCTGTGAAAACTTTGGGGCTGCCCTTAAGTCAAGAAATCCTAGGGAAAAAAAAATTTGGCTTGCAACACACTACTGAATGATGTGCATCAGAGGGGATTTAGAAGTATGTAAGTTACCATCAACTTTGCTGTGGGTACTGATAATGATTCCTAGTGGCAGTGGTACCAGCAGCAGCAGCTGTATCAGCAGTTGGATTCTCACATCTACAAATAAAATTTTCACTGGGGGTTTGTGAAGGTGGGAGTACAGTACATAGCGAAGCCAACAGAAATCCAATTTTCCAGACAACCCAACAAAGGAGATGGCTTGTTGGCAAATGGCCAGGCATACAGAGCTTTGGGCATCCTGTAATGAAAACAGTAATCACGGTTAATTAACACTCAGTTCTTCCGCAATGGTTGATGCTTGTATGCTCAGTCATGAATCATCAACAGTGAAAGCCACAGTAGTCACAGTACAGTCCATGTCAGGTGTCCTTTGGTTTTGCATTTTTGTCATGTGTTCTGTCCAAATTAAAAAGTGATAGCCACACAATTAAATGATAATGAGATAATTTCACAATTCATATTAAACTAAACAACATTCTAGACAGGGTTTGTAGGATTTGTAACATGACATATGTTGTATGTCATGTATGTTGTATCAACTTTGTGATATCAGACCATTCCAGGAAAATGAATATGACACTGGATTTATAGGCTTATTTACTGCTTATCAAAGATACAAAAGCCAAAAATTTAGTTCTGAACTACAAAAGTGAAAATGTTCCTCCCAAAATCAGTGTTTTATAGTTTTTTCTTAATAGAGGTGTTCATGTCAGTATAGTTGTAAAAAAGAAATGATTTTGGTAGTGAACCCTAAAAGCAATGATTTTGGTAGTGAACCCTAAGTACGCTCACACTCACAGTTTACTCACTCAATAAGATGTTTACTATTCAAGATGATGACATTGATCAAGGAAAAAAACATCCGCTCAGGCACTGGTTGGTAACAGAACCCACAGGAACAAACAAAGACCAACAAACTGCATCAACAATTCAAGCATAAAGAGGCAAAACACACTAATATTCAGGCTCTGTATGTACAGGGTAGTCTACATTCAACACTATAGATCCACACACATTTGTTCACATCAGTAATTTAATCCACATTAAATTCCCTCGGGCTAATGATAAACACGCTTCATACTGTCCATACATTGATTTTAAATCATCCATAGGATTAATAATCCTGGCTACAGAATGCACATGATTCATAAAACAAAATTTAAAAATTCAGTAATGATTGAGTCATAATGGTTCAGTCTGCACATGGTCCAAGATGTTCCATGTTAAAATCTGTCTTTGCAAGAGTGTCAGTGTTTATAACAGCATATGGATGGAAGCTTTTCTTTCTGATGATGCAACATAGTTTGTAGTAAATATTAAACACTGGCCAAATAAACCATGAGGGAACTCAAATAAGGAACCCATAATAACATTATGAACTCACAGTAACATTATGTACTGTACAGTATTAACTGTAAGGTTAAGGTTGATAGTCTGACATTTTGGTGAACATATTTTGTTCATCCAAGAGTCAGTTGGGTTTTGTTGACCGTAGAGTTTGGACAGAGTTCAAAGATGCCAACCCCACAATCTTAAAAGTTAAAAGCAAACGCAAAAAATTGTTGTATGAAGAGCGTTGTCAATGTGTTTTGGCAATGCTGCTTTGGTCAAGAATAGCTCCAATGCCTAATGCATATTCACGTGATATGGACATTACTGCATTTACCAGTTTCTGACTTTCAAATTATGTTAATGTAAACATCCAAGTGGTAATTTTAACTGAGAATCTTGAGTTTTTCTGAAGGTTTGAATATGATTTGTTGCAAAATAGTTCATAAGTGTCTGAAAGCAAACAAGCATGGATAACCCATGTCAGTCAGAGTCCAGAATTCAAGGTAACTTTACCCAAATTAAATGTTAATTTAGTAAATGCAGACATTTGTTTTTACTTTTTATATGATCACCTCTGCCTCTGTCATTCAGCTCTAGTTGAATTGTAGATGTGCTTTATTCAGAATCAGCTTTATTGGCCATATATCCTCTCCCTCTTTCCCCGTGAATCCTACACAGTTCGTCCATGGGAGCGCTGAGGTAGATACATACACAAGCCGTCAATGACCACATGAACACCTGGTCCTCACCTGAACTGTAGACAGGGTGTAGCGCTGCTCCCCAGTTCTCTCGTTCACCTCTTGAAGTCTCACACTGCCATCCTCCTCTTGCTTCTCTCTTGCTAACATGTCATTGGCCCGCTGCTTCCCGGGCTCTGCAGGGATTGGTCCTTTGAGAGGTTAATCACAAAGTGCACAGGTGCAGATAATCTGGACAATCAGGGAGCACAGGCAGATCAACACACAAAAATACATGCAAAGAAAATACAAAGGAAAACTTACTGGAAATCAAAACTACAAACAAGCAAAAGATAACTCAAAATGCATGCAAATAGTACAAACAAAAAAGCAAAAACACAACAAATATACAACTTAATAAATGTCTGCCGTGTGACATAAACATGAGATTTTAATTATGATTTGAAGGTACTAGTCCTGATCAACTAGCAGTCAGCAAAGGCAACATATCAGTATGTTAGGTTCATGTTAGACACTAAAAAGATGTCAAAATATAGCAAACAAACCAGCACAACTACAATAAATGCATGGAAACTGCAGAAAGATTTAATACGGACTACTTTCACTGCACATGTGGACCCACAAGAGACAAACAAAAAGGTGAGGTTATTTATTGTTGTAGTGGTAACATGGAATTACTCTTAAATCACTGTTGAAAAATAATTCCACATTGTCCATCTTTCCTCTCCCTGTCGAGTGACACATGTTGCAAGGAGGAGATCGCCTCACAGCTACGGCAAATGTCTCAGACAGTAATGTGAATGGATTTCCTTGGCAGCTTTTGAGAGCTGACCAAAATGACTCATCTTTCATACTGAAGGAGATTTATAGATTGTCAACCCAGCACTTTTCCTCCACATTCCCGCTCTCTTCGATCGCTTATTGTGGACTAGACACCAGATGGGGGCAAAAACAAAACACCAGGAGCCATTTTGTCATACTTCACAACTGCCGTCTCCAGAACAAATGATGGTTTTAGGTGTTATCAAATAGGAAACACACAAGCCATTGTGACTATTATTTAGTAATGCTACATATCACAGAGGGAACAATGATAATGCCTCTAATACTGGTTTTGTTTCTCAGGAACAAACAGTTGCTGAAATGCCTTCAGGCTGCCCTTAGGGGGGCATGTCACATAAGGCAGCTGGAATCACTTCACACTCACATCCATTAATAAATGGTTTTGTTAAAGCAAAGTTTTGGCATTGTAAGGTAAATACACTTGCCACTTAAATGAAGGACACCACCCAGACAAAGGTTTACTCAGAAGAAGTCCGTACAGAATGTGACATGCAGGACTGACTGTAAAATTAGTCATTTATCAGCTGCAGGGGAATAGTAGATTAAATTTTACAACATATAAACACCAGTGAATCATTGATCAATCAAAGTAACAAATCAAATCCTGCTTATTCATGAAATACATATATTTAATGCTAATGCTGTCTTATTTCTCAATGTCTATTTCTACACTCAAAAATTCAATTCAAAAATCAAAATACAGTGTGCAAGTAAAACAGCTTCTGGAAGGTGTATGTGTATTTTATTTGTTTATTTTCTTTTTTTTTTTTTTACTTTGGCCAGATAGGTACAACTGTTTCTTTGTCAGTGTGTGCTCAGTGTTCGGTTCATGTTCTGCTTTTGACCTCAGTTTTACTTCAGGCTTAAAACTATTTATCTAAAGCTGTGCTATTTTTCCTGTCAGTATTTTGCAATTTTGGGTGCATAAAAGCTTTAATTCTGTACTTTGTGTCTTGTGCCTACCTGCTTGTCTTCTCACAGACTTGTTATGCAATGTTTCCTACTAGCCGGGGAGAATGTTCCTCACTCTTTGATGGACACCAAGGCTGAAGGTTGTAGCCAAGATACGAGTGCGTGACGAGCATAGTGGGTTTTTTGCTGTTCCCTGACAAGGCTTATTGCTTTGACAAGTCTCTGTCTCTGAGTTCCCAGGCTTTCTGACTGCTTCAACCTTGTGATTCGGAAAAGCTGTTCCTCTGGCTGACAGTCCCTGTACATCTCACTTTTCCCATCCCCATTCTTTACTCTTTTGTTTAATCATATCAGATTCAGAGGCCTGTTCAACATTGATAGAATCGATTGCCTAAGACAAACCTGCCAATTTCTATCTAAGGCTTTTTTAGATCCAATGTTGGTATGTTAGAGCCCCTGAGTTTAAATTGATCTGACAGAATCAATGTACCTTTGAGGACAAATCTAAGAGGAAAATGGAAATACTTTGATTAGCTCTGACTTGAGATTGTAGTAGGTTCATAGTGACTGACTACATTAATATGACCAGTCATTATTCACATTTATTTGGTAATGTCGATGTACACCATAATTCTCACGAATGTACAGTGTCATTTTTTGTGCTCTCTATACCAGTGCAGTACCTACCAATACAAACATGTAGGTACAAGGGAGCAAACTTTTTAACTAATGGGTACCTATTCTGTTATTGTGGGGGAAAGTATGTCCATTACTCAGTAACAATCTGGTGTTTGGGAGGAATTTACCAGGTACCCATTCTAATATGACCATAACCACCACTGAGAGCCGCACACAATCACTGTACTCCATAACAACAATGAACAGCACTCTATGTAACAACATTGTCAATCCACATAAACCTGCACCACCTCAGGCTTCTGAAGTCCCCTGTAAATACAATGTTGTACCCCACACTTTAAGTAGGCATACTTTACAACATATACAGTACAGTAAAATATAGGTTTTACGCCTACAGTATGTTCCTGATAATACTCTTTTTCCTGGAACTCTGTTTATTCTAAAGCAAAAACACAAATATACCATGTAGATATTTAGGAACTGTGTTAGCCTAACCTCATTTTGTTATCATCTGTACCTCTCCTGTGTAGATAAGTAGTATATGGTAATTTTGAAATAAATCACAGCAGATTTGTGGAATGCTACATAGAACTCATTACTCCATCTTCTTCTAGCTTTGTTGCACAGTAATGGTCATACTGTACCCCTGTAATAACAGAATAGGCACCGGTTAGTTAAACAATACCTACAGTATAAATTCTTTAAGTTCCCACATTGTTACCTTCTTATTCCCTAACTTTACATCTTGTTCCCTTGCACCTACATCTATATGTTGGTATGTACCGTACTGGTACACCGTCACTACAAAAAAGTACACTGTAAATTGGGCGTTACCATTTATTTATTTGTTTTTTCCCAGTCTCGCTGTTTGCCATGAAAAAAGAATTTATGAATTTGCCTCTTCATATGCCTATGGTTTTCCCTCACTGCAATTTACTTGATTTCTGGCAGTGGCAAGAGTTTAATCTGCCTCCTGGTTATCTATATGGTGCTCTTGATAAAATATGCAGTACCTAAAGGTCATTCCACTTTGTTGCGTGGGCAGGAAATCAAATAAATATCCCACCTGAAAGTATAGTTAAGACATAATTCCCAAATGCATCAAGACATTATGTGATGGATTACCAAACTCTAGCATTTCTCTGCAGCTTCATTTTTAGTAAGTACTAAGAGGAATGGAACACGACAATTACTTACACCTAAGAAGCATTTCCCTAAGAAAATGTGTGTAATTGCTGCAAGCACTGATGCTGATTGCCGTGACTTTTGGAGTAATTTATAATCATATTAAAAATTCACTGACCTTAATGTATTGGCTGAGGTACAGGTGCAATGGAAGTATGTGGGGACTTGAAACATTTCTGCATTAATCTTTCATGTATTACAGCATATAACATATAAACTGTACATGTCACCATAATGAGCTTACTAACAGCTGAGCAGACTGCAGTAGTGAGTATTTTAAAGTATAATTGGAGGTTGTACTGTATACAGATACTGAGTTATAAATGCAATAGGATCGAATAGTACTCCATAGACTTTAATGCACTATATAATTCATAATAACTCCTAAACTGTTCATGTCATCAAAATAAGCTAATATACAGTTAATCAGTGTGCAGTAGTATTTCAAAATGTGAATGCCGATTCTACTACTGGGTGCTGAGTTATGATTGCAGTGGGACTGAATGGGCTTCCATAGACTTTAATGCAATAAATAACTCATAATAACTCATTAACTGTGATCATGATGAGCTTAAGTACAGTTGATAAATGTCTCATACTGAGCATTTGGAAAAATGAATGGGATTTGTACTGGTTACAAAGCCTTATAACTTATATCAGTAAGAAAAGTCATAGCCATCTTCAAAGAATTATGCACAATTTGACATCAAACATCTTCATCAATCCTATTCTCTTTCAATTACACCTCTACTGTAAATCACTGTTTGTGGATAGGAAACAGACGCAATACAAGGCTCTTTTCTGGTAATGGTTTGGACAAAAAACTGTGGTCTTATATACTCAACCTATAGAGTGCATCTTTGGTTTGCACAAAGCCCAAGTGTGATCTTGTTGAGATTGGGATTTGGAGGAGGGAGTTGTATTTGTTATCCCAGATGATTCCTCGTGGGTTTTGTCTGCCCTTCTCTGCTCTCTCCATCCAGACAAAGTAGGCCCAGTGCTGAGATGTCACAGCATATCTCCCTGGCTTTTTTCTTTGGGTTGTGGATTGGCTCAGGGTGGCTTAACACCGTCTAATCCTAGCTGACAGTTAAGTAATTATTGTAGAGGCAGGCTTTGCCCAAGACACTGGGTATTGAATGAGGGCTGTGGTAGCTATTGACAGGAGACAGGGGAATTCTATTTTTAACAGTGCGAGCCAGCTTTCGTAGCGTGAGAAATTGGACACTTCAGTTTAAGCCCACCTCGGCCAGTTTAAAGTTTGACCATTTGTTGTGGATCAAGTATTGCCATGTACAAAGTGGTTGATTCTACTGTATGTACCTGCTACATCTCCATAAAAAGAAAAAAATATATATATTTCTTTTGTAGAATGTAGTTCCAAGTAATGCGGACATTGTTACTGGAAAGATACATTGCTGTTGAATTGTTTAAATAAAATATGCCTAAGGTCTTAGCACCATAAATTAAATTACTTTCACTACCATTACGTTTGGGTGGAGACAGAAATCTCAAAGACAGATATTTTAAAACCTGGAAAAATAAAGATAAAGCTAAACAATAACTACATGGATATATACCACCAGAGGAAAGTGAGAAATTCTGACCCTTAAACTGCAGGTAACCATAGCAACAAAAGGTATGCTCAATGCCACACCAGTTAACTAACAGATCAAATTAACCTTTTTTTCCCCCTTTCATGTGTGAACGTGGGTCATACTCTGAGGAGTCCTGATATGGAAGTAGACTTTATGCAGTCCATGCATCTCCAGCTCGTTTGTTATTTTCTTATTCATCATCATGCATTACCATATGCAGCTATTCATCATTAGCTATTTACTGTCAGCCTTCAGTATCAATGCAGTTCAGTACTGTGATATTCCAACCTTGTCTGCTGAGGTTCACTGTCAGCATATTTCATTTGTTTTCCTTCAATATCACATTGAGGCAATTAAAGCATGATATATGTAATAACTTGACCAATAATGTAATAAAATCCTGACTGAGTCCTGACTGATATTGTAATAACATTTTTACCGATAATGTAATACCTTATTAGATTATTGGGAATTTATTACATTTTCAGGTGGGTCTTACTGAAATTAGTTCCTGGCCATATTGCAGAAGGACATGGGGATCACTACGTCAGCCTTAGTGGTCCTGTCTGTTCCTACATAGAATATTCAGGAGAAGGAATTGCAAAGGATCCCAGCAAGTAGAAGCACTGCACCAAGGTCAGCATGTGAATTAGCAGTTAATGGTGGTTCTCTTCTAGTTAGTGCCCCTGAATCTCCTGTCAAATTCTGACATAGCATCGCCTGTCACCCTACACGAGGAAATACTGGAATTAATCAACAAGCTCACCCTTGAGATGGACATGAGCATGTTAGGAACACTTAATAGGGCTTCTCATGTTTTCAGACATCTATCCGCATCTTTCCTACCTTGGATCTTTGTGCGAGATGCATTGGCTCCCACCATCAGTCTGATGAAACTATACAAAGAGAGCTCCTAACTTAGCCTAAAACTTTCTAGCAAGGAGTCCTAACTTAGGAGTGATTTAGGAAAAATTCTCAGTGCACTCTGAGCAAGGAAGGGACGGAAACTTTTACCTTAGTGATGAGGTGTGGTTGACCCTGTTGCTAAGTATGACACATTCTTTTAAAAGGTGTGATTGGTTGATCCAAAAAAAAAGAAAGAAAGAAAAATGCACTCTTAGTGATAATGTGCATGGAATGGACAGTGAAATCGATAGGCCTAATCATATAATTTAGTCTCTATTAAGACATGGTGTAATTATGAATGCTACTACATGCAATGAATAAATTGTAAGGCATACTTTAAAAGTAGCCTACAAAATGTTTGAAAACACAGGCCTACTTTTGCGCAGTAGCCTGTTCACATGCTGATAGTTGTTATATTTATTTGCTTACCTTTATTTACCATGCTGGTAATTTTAGTACTTAATTTATTTGATATTAACAGGTGAAAAATTGCTCAGCTTTCATTAATTTCTGTGATGACCAGTCTACATAAGTCATCACTGCTGCACTGTTGCATTTTTCCAGTTGCCAAATATCTTAGTGTTGTGACTACTTTCACCTCTGGCATTATAGCGTTATGTTGGGGAAATCTCTAACGAGATCACCCACAAACATTATCCCTGCACGGTCTAATCTGCAGCATTTCATTAACTCACTGTCATTCAGCGTTACCTACCTGTTTACCAGGATCTAGTCTTAACTGTAAGAAGACTTAGAAAACGTTATTATTCAAAGAATTTTCTTAGAATTTCTTCACTTGGAGCAACACCTTGTACTAGGAAACTTTATGAATACGGCCCCTGAAGTATACAGTACAGTTAGTATTACTATTGAGTGTAAGTTAACAAATCTGGGCGCTGTTCTTAAGGCCTGTAAAGCAGAACAGTGTTACATTGCAGTGTTTCCCACAGGTTGACGGCGTGTCGAGGGCAAACAGGTTCATGAATAACTCAGAGACACCTAATGTTAGTTTCTAATGATAGTTAGCTGTTATGTTAGCTAGCTAGCTAACTTATCGATACGTCCCTTTACACTGAGTGTTCAGTTCAGTGTAAATAGCTAGCCAGTCCAACTAACCTCGTAAATTAAAATAAGATGTGTAATGTTAACTCACTAAACACGACAAGGCATTCTTTTTTAGGCATCCATTAACGGTACACAAAATTCACCGTTCACTATGTAGCCTAGTTTTGGGGTCATGGTTCGGTACATTTTCCATACAGCAGGGAAAACTAAAAAATGGAGAAAATAACATTTTCATTTAATTTGAAAATGTAAACATTCAAGTGCCTCATTGGACATAATTCTTACCTTAACAGTTATTTCACTCAAATACTGACATATTGTCAATAAAAATAAATAAATAACAGTAACGTCAGTAATGAGGGTTGAAAAGTTGTCTATTGCCACTTTAAAGCAGAATAGCCACTGTGTTGCCTTAAGGCATCTATTTTATTATAACAGTTTCATTTCTTGGTAGCTATTTTCTAGTGATAAAATGAGAATTGGATAACTGTTTTTAAGTTAAACCAACGTGTTTGTAAAAATGTATATTATTTGTTCGTTCGTGTCATGCGATGACGTTACTTCCGATTTAGTCACTTCCTGTTAGGGCTTCCTGGTTCGGGAGAAAAACAAGACACAGAACATGTCTACATTCAGAACGTTATCCACTTATGTCCAATATGAAGCATCATGGAAGCAATGCTGTAAGTTTATTTATTTGACATTAGACATGTTAAAGAGCATATATTAGTATTGATTTAGTTAAAAATGATGTTTGATAAGTTATTTAAAATGGTTGATTTGTAAATATGTACAATGCAATGTGTAATTAAGAACACAGATACTGAATATTTTTGAATTGTTTATTCACAGTTTTCACCAACATGTTAATGAAGAAGGATAGAAAATGACCAACCTTGCTACGACTCTGTCTTCATTGGCTACGGTTTAACTTGATGTTTAGTCAGAGTTTCAACACACTGCACGAGAACATTACAGCCACATATGGCTGTAATTTGTAGGAGATATGGTTGATTTCAGGTTGGCTCATCATTGAATTACAGTTCAACAGGTGATTGCATGTGAGTTTGCAATGGGTTATGGTTCAGACCCAGAATGCACTATGGCAGGTTAACACTAACCCTAACACAACAGTGCATATGCATGATTAAATGTTTAAGATGCAAACTCTGACAAAATGCATCCACTGCATCCTGTCAATGTAATGTTAATATGAGATCTCCTATGGAATAAATAAATATAACAATCTCACAGTGTACTCTATAACCAGCTACTATCACTGCTGCAAGACCTGTGCTCTGTGTCAACTTTACTTTTGCGCACACTGTATATTCATCAACAATTACAGGTCTTCATGTCAGTTTTATGGGGCGAATATGAGCATAATGTGCATAATTTCAAGCACTGCATCTCCTCCTAATATGATTATTTATCCTCCGCTTTTGTCTGCATTTCAGGCAGGGTGATATTCCAATCATAAATTATGAACACAGCCAAGCCTCTGAATAATATGCCATCCAACAGAGTGGCTGTGTATTTATAATGGGGACACATAACACCACGCTTGCTTGCCCTTGTGTTCAAGTAAAGGTTCTCCCCATATCATAGATCACATATATGGCTGTAGGCACTTGGAAACTAAATAGCTTTGCCTACTCCCACAGGCCATATTGTGGGTGCAGAAGTGTCAGTTAAGCCTGATTGATTGTATAGATGCAATTTGATTTTAGATTCATTTTGTCTCCTGAAGTGGGACATGCTGCCAGTTGCTAGTGGTGGTCAGCTAGTTTTCCTCCTGTTGTTTACCTGCTCTGGATGTGGTTGGGACACTTCCTAAATTGCACTGAATTGAACTGTCCTCAAATAAAGGTGTCATGTCTTGTCAAAAGAAGTTCTTGCAGCTGTCATGCCCTTCAATATGCTCATAGACTGTCTCTTTTTGGCAAATCACTGCCAATCAGTTCTAAAGACTATTCAACCACAGGCAAAGAAATCTTATCTTCTCAGATAATGACTCCCTGATTTTGAAAACAGTCTTCGGCACAATGCCTGTCAAATCTCAATAGAGTGTACTGAAATGAGATTCAGATTCTATTTTTTCCCTCCTCACTCCTTTCCCACCCATGTTGTTTTTGTGATGCCAGGAATGATGTATGTTTTAGGCTGCAAGTGTTCAAGAGAGTAGACGTTTTTGAGCTTGAGGCAGACTCCCAATGAGCATAAGGCTTTGTTCTTCTGAAAGGAACATGATGGGGAGCACTTACTCCTCTCCCATCCTCTCTGTGCTGCCTGTCAGCATTGACTGGTGGCTGCCGGCTGAGTTTGCCTGAGCCTAACTTCTTCTCATTGGCAGGCAGCACATCTTCCTCTTCACTGGAGCCTTCACTGCCTCTGCTTCACACAGGCCATGCTGGCTTTAACATATGAAAAACAGTCTGTCTTGCAGGGGATTGTCTTCTTTTACCCAGCATTTTGAGTCAAATCTAACCTGCAGCAGCTCAGTACAATCAGGCCCATTCCATGTGTGTGGTGATGTAGTCAGCGAAGAGAATAAACCAGAAAAGAAATTGCTACATTTAAAAGAAATTGTGCAATTTTGTCTATAAGGGTGCATACAGTAGAGAGATGACAGGGAATAGGGGGAGAGAGAGTGACCTGCAGCAAAGCAACCCACTGGACTTGAGCCAGGGGCATTGCCATGATATGGTGGGCATCTTAGCAAGAGTGAAATCCTAAGACACTGAGAGGGACCTAGTGGTTGTTGGGTGGGTAAGCAAACAATTAACCATTAACCCTATAAATATATACATTTTACCAGCATCAGCAGATCTTTAGATAGCCTGGGAATGTTTCTAGCCAAGAAATCAGTTGCCTTAATGGTCATGCAGGCTTTTGCAATTTGCATAGCCCTACCTAGGGCTGGGTGATATGGCCATCAGTCGATATCGATAATTATCACGATAAATGTCAAATAATTTTTTCTTTCAAGTTCAAAGGCTGATTTTTGCTCCTGAGTGAAATTGAAAGAAGCCAGAACTATTTTTTATTGTTAGAACATGACAATCACTTGCCAAACAGCGGAACATTTCACAAATCTGAGGTACTATAATTTCTTACTTTCTGCGTGTGATATTGTTTCAATTCATGAAACAGGTTTGTGGTGTTGCCCGTCTTAGCTGGCACATGTCTTCGGCACAGTTTGCTGTTTTTTTGTCAGATTGTAAATAGCCAAAATATCTCCAAACTACTGAAGCTGAGTGACCTTTCTTGTCGACGATGGCTTCGTCCTGCTTTGAGCTGCTCATGGGCACTGTGGTTTCTTCGGTGTCGCTCATTTTGCTTATCGGTATTTAGCTTATTCCACTCCAACAACAAGCCTGTTAGCCACTGTGTCTGTAAGCATACCTCTATTTCTGCGATATGATTGGCTGTTCGTCTTCTTCTTCTCTTTAATGGCAGGTGGCAACTACCGTTTAAGGTGCATTAGTGCCCCCCTCTCCTGGTGTATGGGCGGTTTAATTAAATTGAACATTTATCAAACATTTGTTATATTTATATTGAGGAAAATTATATCGCAATAATTATCGTTACCGTTTTATCGCCCATTTTAGTTTTTAGTTTGTGTTGTTTTGCCCTAACCATGAAAAATGTCATTTTCAGTCAAAAGCACCCATTTTTCACCACGATCAAAGAAATGGGCTGATTTAATAGGTGTAATTTCTGTAAGTCGACTTACAACAACTTGTACAGCTGCATCAGACTTATCCGTGTTTGTCTTTTGTGGGCATTTTCTGTCACATTTTTTAATATGTGTAGCTTGATAATGGATGAAGAAGTCACTCATCTGCCGTTCCACAGCTCCAGACATCTTTACTCTGAGCTTCTATGTTTATCCTGCCAACTGGAAGAGAAAAGAAAAAGAAAAAAACTCAGTTATGACACTAATATATGAAGCCATTCCATCTCTCCACCACTCCACATATAGAAACTTCACACCATGAGCCCCCACTGTAAGTTAATATGCTAGCCCATTTACTCTTGCAGCTCTCTCTGTGTATATGTGTGTGTGTGTGTGTGAGAGAGAGAGAGAGAGAGAGAGAGAGAGAGAGAGAGAGAGAGAGGACGTGCTGGCTTCGGACCTATTGGAGGCCAGTGTCCATCAGCAGGGAGGGGACACAGCAGTAAGGCCTGGGAACAAAAGCCAAAAGAAGTAGGCACATTAAAGAGCCACGGGCAGGAAGCCTCACCACTGGAGAAGTGAAAAACATTTTTCTGCCTTCTTTGTTTTTTCTTTTGAAGACAGGGAACATTTTGTCTGAGAACTCCAATTGACTTAAAGAGTCACTCCACCGATATAAAAGATCAGTTTACTCATGATGAGGAGTACAATTCAGCCTGTTAACAGTTGTACAATGTTTGTCTGTGCCTCTGGATGGTCCACAGTGTGTCAGTCCTAATGTTTTCAGTAAACACCTGGCAAAGAAGGTTCAGAGTGTGTACAGTCAGTCTATATACTGTATAGGCTATTACTGTATAGACTACTAAACACATATTTACTCCTAAAATAGGCAACACAGGATATACAGTATATATACACATTTTACAAACACTGAAATCTATTTGGTGATAATACATAAGAGACCTTTCCTTGCCTAAAGAAAGCTCATTCAGTGTCAAAGATGGAAATACTCCTTTAGTGAGCATGAATCTGCTGAGTAGGTTATCTCCTAGGTAGGTGTGTCCGTTGCTGTCCTGACATGAAGTGCAAACTACAGGTTGTGAGGTATTTTGTGTTTTAACACTATTTTAAAACACAAATTTTAAAACGGTTATTTTATCTTTTTAAATCATGCTTGTAAAAGTGTTTTTGTGACTGCTCTAGGGTCAGTTGTATTGCAGGATCCTGTGGTCCTCTGGGGATTATACAGTAGAAGTCTCAGGTAGACTTTATAATATAATGGTTTTATTTCCTCAGGATAGTCAATTTCAGTTGATTAGGTATGTCAATTAATAGGACCAAAGTGGTGGACCAACTAGCCATCTTTAGAGTGATGCTGCTATTTTTTCCAATATGTCTTTTGGGGAAAACAAGCACCTTTATTTTCACAGCAATTTGTGTTTTGGATTTTGACATTTCAGTTCAATTTCAATTCAGTTTTATTTATATAGCGCCATATCATAACAAAGTTATCTCAGGGCACTTTTTCATATAGAGCAGGTCTAGACCGACTCTTTATATTTGGCGACTGCTTTCTCAAGGATCTTAGAGAGAAAGGGAGGGTTAGATATAGGTCTATAGTTTGATAAAACCCCTGGATCAAGAGTGGGCTTTTTAAGAAGAGGTTTAATTACAGCTACTTTAAAGGACTGTGGCATATAGCCTTTTAACAGGGACAGATTAATCATATCTAGTATAGAAGTGCTAACTAAGGGTAAAACTTCTTTAAGCATCCTAGTTGGGACGGGGTCTAAGAGACACGTTGATAGCCTAGATGAAGAAATCATTGAAGTTAGTTGATGAAGGTTGATAGGAGAAAAGCAGTCTAAATGTANAAACACATTCACACACCCGGATCAAAACATGTGAAGTCATGAACAAAATGTGCACATCTGCAAATCAGTATGTGAATTTGTGCAATGAGAGTTGCACACCTGTAGAACATTTTCTCACAAATATATATTTTTTTCTTGGATATATTTCTATCACAAACACAAGTCAACAACTACAACTGCTTGAATCTGCCGCTACGAGTCTCAAATGCTGTTTTGTCGCTCACAAGTTACAAGTTCCTTTTGCAGCACATAGCTCAGTGATATATGGAGCTAAAGTGATTTGTGGACTTGTAGCCCTGAGGCCAGGGGTCACCTGCAGGTGGCAGAGAGACTGGAGGGAAATAACAGAAAGAACCAGAGTCTCTGGTAGTGAGTGAGCCAGCTCTGAATGAATAAATGCCTTCAGCTGAACACTTTGAACTGCAGCCTGCCTTCTCTCTTTTACAATGCTGCATGGGCGGTTACTCTCTCAGTCTCTTTATAAACATGGAGGGACTCACATGCACTAACATGCACGCGCGGCCGGACCGGATTTCAAAACAAAGAGCAGAGCAGCTCGGAGACCAACACACACAGAGGGAGTGTGACATTGTCATTCTCTGATCAGGATGCCATTACTCCACTATATCTGTACTTTATTAATGTTCAGTATCTTATATATTTCACCTTTAAAGTCACATGTTTAAAATGTTTGTGATTCAAGAATATTATTCCTAATGGCTAAAGATTTTGTTTTTAGAAATTAAATAATATCAGTGATAATCAGTGCCCATTCATCTTGGGGCACCCTAACCCCTAATCCACAAATCCTACACAAAGTGGCTTTAAAATACTGCACTTCATCTCGAGGTGACTTGAGATCAAAACTAAGAAGACTCAAAAACAATATCTACTGACTCTGGTATCCTATTTGCTACCTTAAAGGAGAAATGTTAAGTGTCTACTAAACAGCAGTGAGCAAACACTCCACTGAAAATTGGACAAGTTAGACAACCTCTTGTTAAAGAAGACCTTCAAACTTCCAACAAGTCCGAAATATCTGTATTAGTCATAAAATGTCAAATACCCAAGTGTTTGGCAATGATAACCATAACCATCAAAACCTGGGCTGTCCTGTCTCAGGGTAACATAATGATGCTGCCAACTTGCTGTGCTGATTAGACCTGACAAAGCTGGAGTCCATTATAAAACGTAGGGTTGTAGAAAATAGAAATAGAAAACATTTGTTCATTGGTTTCCAAAACTACACTTCCAAACTCTGACATAATAGCTCTGACTTGACAGACATTACTAGATCCTAACAATCCCCCCTTTGAACCAGTACAGAAGTCCCATTCTGTGGAAGCTTTCAGCCATGTTAGCATGACTTAAGCTTCATCAGCAGGCAGTCAGCCATCAACCTGCTGTGTTTTCCACAACATCAGTGTGCCACAAGAGCTCTGCCAGTAGGTGGACTGAACACAGTCAAGACTGTGACATGGACAATTCGACCCCTGTAACGCACTGTGTGTGTATGTGTTCTTATCCAGCAAGATGACGGCACTGACATCAGAGTGAGGCAGCATAAACCAGACTATAACACACACACTTTGGAGTTTTTAAGACATGCACTGTTGTTTTATTCCAACATTCTAAGCTTTTTTTGTTACATGACCCATTGACCTGCTCCAACTAGGTAGCATACTGACCATTGCTGAAGAGGTATGCTATAGAGTGGGAAGGTGCGTGGGGTCGTGGGTTCTAACAATAGTTAACAATAGTTAAAGATGAGACAAGATGATAATAAAAAAGTGAATGTTTTTTGATGCTCTTACAAACAGCATTTCTTCAGTACACCAGTGGACCTTCGACCAAGAATACCTTCAAAGGCAAAAATATTGTTTCAGAAGGTTAGTGAAGAGAGGCTAAAATTGGTGTGATGTGTGATCACTGTCTTTTTATTAAACATCTCACCACAGAGTTCCTTCCAGAGGAAGAGTTGGAGCTGAGGTGGTGCAGACAGACTGAGGCTTGTTACAGTAGTTTAGATGTGACATAATAAAAGCATGGATCAATTCTCCAAAGCTAGAAAGTTTACTTGTTTACTTAAAAAGATAATCTCAGGCTACATCCACACTAATACTAATTCTAACACTCGTGTTTTTTTAGGGAGAAATCAGTTTGGTTTATGGAAAAGCACAACAGCGCCTAACCCTGCTTTCATGCCAAATGCTCAAATGCAAAACTGTGCAAAGAAATTCTACCAGGACTTGGGTAACAGATAAAGTCTGTTTAGTTGCTTTGTAGGATGGGCAATGCTTTACATAGGCCTTATGCGCTTCATTCTAGGCTGTACCTCACGCAAACTATGCGTGCTTATGTATTTGATATCAAACCAGCATGCGTGTTGTGTGTGATACAGTAGCCTCAGCAGTCTTTGCTATGGAGAAGACTTCAGACAGAGCTGAGAAATCAGAATTGTAGCATATTGAAAAAGCTTCATCACTGCAGACAGAAACACAGCACTGTACCATAGTAGCTGAACTGATTGATTCAAAGTGCTGAATGTATCCAACGTCTTCTTCAAAGCTCAACCTCTACTAGTGACACTACAAATGAATTGAAGCTTGCTGATTGAATGTTTCTTACTGCAATACTCTCTGGTCCTCAGTTGAGGTCTCTTGTTATGAATAATGTCTTGCACTGTTGACTACAAGATTTTCATGGCCATCTAAAAGTAGGAAATGCTCCAACCTCCAATGATATGATTTTTACATTTAGAATCCTGTAAAACCACCAGTCAGTTGAACCCATGTTTAGTTAATGTCAACAGGCATCTGTCAACTAATCAGAAACAGGCACATTCTCTGGCTGTGGTATAAATTGAATCATCTTACTAAACATACTAAAGGGCATAGTAGAAGTAGAAATAGAAGTCATACAAAGAAGTCAAAATCAGTGCAGTCTTTACTCTTAATACAAGTACAGTGAGATGGAACTTCACCAGCCAAAACAATCAAAATGTAAACTAAGGGTCAGATAGTGTGGAGATAAGCACAGCATAACCACCACATTACTGCATGATAAGTGTTCAATGTACATGCTCTTTACATCCCTCATCATGTCCATGTTTTCTCTGGATGACGTCATCACCGCTCTGTCACAGTGACAGAGATGTGACTCATTCGCTACATACCACTGGCCATCACTACTTCCAGCCACCCAACAGTATTTTCAGCACTCAAGGGGAAAGTGTTGATAACAAAAATGCTCATAAACAATATGTACCAATCCGGAAATGACAGTATAACCAGGGCTGGGTAAAACATGTGTTGCCTTAAGAAAATATAGTATACAATTAACACAATTATGAATTAAATCAGCCAAAATCTGACTTTAATTTACAAGTTTCTATACTCGATACGACAAACACAATTAAGTCTTTTATCCAAAATGATTAAAGTCTGATACCCAGTCCTAATTTTAGCAAGTTGATATTTCATGCTTGTATTTTTAATATAACCATGAGATTGTCCCAGTGGTTTAGGCTGGGGCTAAAGACTGGACTAAGGATCACTTTTGAGGAAAGAAGCTATATCCAGAATTTGTGAGTGACTTAATCCTTCAGCTCCAGTGTTTGGGAGTAGGCAGGATAACATGCATGTTGTTTACTTTTGTACATTCTAAATTTAATACAATTTATTATACACTTAGTAACAAGAGCCTTTGTTTAAGAAAGAATAGATGCTGATCAGACTCAGAGGCTGCCCACACTGACCCTTGACCTTTGTGCTCCAGAGAATGTAGGGCGGTTAGTCACCCCTGCCAAAAAACTGGAGGACACCATTCGCCTGGCCGAGCTGGTGATTGAGGTGCTTCAGCAGAATGAGGAACACCATGCTGAGGTTAGTGTGCTGGTATACCTGCAGGCATCTGTGCTCACACACACACACACACAGACCTGTAGTTTCATGGCAGTATGGGATGGTGGCTGGCTGAGAGAGCAGTGACTGTATGTGCAAAATCATCAGTACAGAGACTGAAAAGGTGGGGCTAAAAAAAAAAAAGAATGAGCAGCGTGGGTTGTCCCTCTGCCAGCCATCTCAGCTACTGATATCACGAACCTCATTACTGCCTAATTGAACTTTACTGAGGTCCATCAGCTTCCACACAACCATGTCATATTTACCTGTGGTCATCTGAGGAAAAAATCATTTCGTCATCTTGAAATTAAGGAAATGTGCCTCTTACATAGGCCATAGGCCCTGTTTACACCTGGCATTAACGTGTGTCTTGGGTGATCCGATCACTTACTGGACAGCTCCAAGTACGTCATTTCACACCTGGCATTAGAATGCGTCTCCACATGTCTCTCAAGTGACCACTGGTGATTGGATCTCACTTCACCGCTCTATATGCAAATAAACACGTACATCATTTCCGTGTGCAGACCAAATGCATTGCTGTTTTTAACCTCAATTTCATGAATTTACTGTTTATCAGACCACAAATAAGACAAGAATTAGATTAGAAAAACAATACATGCCGCCTCCAGACAGTGTGTTTTGTGTGTACTCCATCCATGAGAATCCCTTTTGCCTGTTGTTGCAGACCACCTCCGAATGTGGTCTGAGCGATCGGATCCCAATGCGTCCTCGATGCGTCTTGGGTGCATTCACACCTGTACTTAGAGCTGTCCACTTGATCGAATCACCCAAGACGCGTGACAATGTCAAGTGTAAACAGGGCCAAGTGACTTATTTAAGCAATTTAATGTCCATATGCATACAAATAACAATTATCCTTCAATTGAAATGTGTTGTTTTTTGTCATGAAAGTGGCAGGGAGTGTATTACATTACTGAACAGGGCAGCATTAAAAATGGATGTGGGTAGGAAACATTATGAGCAAGTAAAGAATCATTTGGAAAAATTAAAACTACTTTGCTTACTATAGTATTTCAAGCCTTGTCTAATATTCCTATAATATCCCCATATCATCTTAGATATCTGGTAGGTTTATTGACTTAATGAGGACATTCTTGTAAAATATTCCAATGATATTTGCTATGATACTCACTCTATATATTGTATTAATGTCAAGATTTTATCCACATTTATCGCAGTACCATATTTCTGTTGGTCAACAGTGAGTTTGATGTTTTTCTCATATGTAATCAGTATAATACTATAGGGACTGTCTGTGTAACCTTCTAATCAGGATCACCACACAGTGTTATCGACCATTAGCACCAGTTTACCACTGTGAAACTAGAGGCAGAATTCTGGATATTCCCCTCAAAATGACACTACACACAGCAAAGAGCTTTAAACACTTCTGGACAGAGGACAGTAGCCTGTTCAAGATATGTTAACTAGCTGACTCACTAACTAGCCAACAAGTGGACATGCTCTTTCTTTCCCAAGGATCACTGCTGATGTCAAAATCAACATAGAAATTGATCATGTAAATGTTACTAACCATGAGATAATCATGCTAATTCAGAAAAACAACCAGCCTTTTACAAGAGCTGATGTCCTCCAATATGGCCATAGAGTGCATTACATCACCTGCAAACCCTCTATACGACTTGGCTGGCAGTATACTCCAAATGAAATCCAAAATTAGTTTAATAGCACCCAAGCCATATGGTTCCTCAAAACAAAAAGTAAACACAGTTATCCTAAAACTAGTTAAATTCTATGAAATTAAACCAAAAACATGTGGGCCACAACCTGTCTTGTGACATTTGTTGACCAGCTGGAGGTGATGTAGGAGGGGCAGTGAAAAGTCTGCAAGAAGTTCTCCTCGCCAGCCTGTGCACTGTAATGAGAGCCTCGTGCTGCACTTTTGCTACATTTTTGTTTTGGTTGGAAACCTGTGTAGATATGCCAAATTTCATTTAGTGTGGCGTATTCTGTCAGCCATAGGGAGTGTTTGCAGGTGTTGTTTCCCAGTTTGTTCAATCAGATTTATCAGTCACAGAGTTTGGTTTATGTTTGGGATATTGATTGACTTCAAAAATCCCATTCGTATACTTTCCATTGAATATATTTACCTTTGTCTCCAGTACAGTTTTTAAAATCATCAAACTACCTACAGGGGATCTGAAATTTAGTTTCAGAGGCTAAATTGAGCATGTTATTTTGTATTCCTCCTGACTGGGGGTCTCAAAGTTTTGTGTTCATTCAGATTCCAAATGGTAAAAACAAAGTCCAGCACCAGTGACCACATGCTACTTTGAATCATCATACTGCGTCTAATCTGCACAGTGGGCCATGCCAGACACATCACTACACACTCTAAAGTGGCAAGTTTGTAGTAGCAATGGAGGTCTATGCTTATATCACAGCAGAGCAGCTTCTCTGTTTATCTGGCAAACATGGAAATGCTGAAAAGATATTGAAGGATAAGAACAAACATCATGAAGGCAAAGGGGAAAAAAGAGATACACTAATGAAATGAAAACATGAATTTTTAAGGTTTGTTTTGATGTAAAGATTCCTTAATCTATCCAATTTTTCTGAATGCTGTGCTATTTACATTACTGTAAATCACATTATTTTTGTTTTATTTAACCAAAACAAAATTGACTTATTCCCTCTCTGCTTTTTATTTCAATGATTTATTTGGTTTGCGGGGAAATGTGTGAACAGGGAAAAGAGGTATGTGATTGTCTTAGTGCCATATACCCGTCTCCTACCCTACCCTTACTCTGAATCCTGTGCATGCACTTGATGATATGGCTATTGTTGTAGAGGATCATTATTGTTTCCCTTCTCAACAATGACCCAGAACCCCTTTCAGCTTGTGACCACTGCTAATCAAGTGCTTGTGGCAGTGCTTGTTAGCTTCTAAGCTAACAACAGTTTTGCCTTTGATGATGGAGAACAGAGACAAGCACTTAGGCAATGTGTTTTATTTGTTGAACTCATTAAGCTACGCTCTGATAAAACAAGGTGCAGAGTTGTGACTTTTAATGCTGAATGTGTAACCTTTTGTCTCAAAGAGCACAACTCTGCACCTTGTTTTTAAGGAGTCTACCCCAAATCATCCCTGAAAATGCTAACCTGTTTCCTGTGTTTAGCCATGTGTCTTTTACACTACCAAGTCCAGTAAGTAAGCTTGGGGAAGGTGTTGTGTCAACTTTCCTTCACTAAAAGAATCCCATCCCTCTCCATTGGATCCTTCAGCACACAAAGGAGGAAATGTGAGGCATGCTTTGTGTGATCAGAGATAACATCACCCCTCTTGCATTTCAATGAAATGCATTATGCCGCTGGTCAAATTATGTGAGCACATTGGTGAACCAGCCTAACCAGCGTTAGACTCCAACCCTGGCAAATACTGGTATCAATTCCATTTGGTCAATTCACAATGAAAACACATTCTGTTATTTGGTTATTAAAATTCAATGCAATTAACTTTTATTAATTTTCACCTGTGTGGCTCTAATGCTGGTTACAGCTTATCCTAGTTACTATTTTGCGACTCTCATGTAATCACCAGTTTTAACTTACAGACTTTCATGCTGATTACTACATTCAACTTATAGAAATTACCCACAGTTTGTTCAAAATCAGTTAAACGAAGGCATCCATGTTGAAATTGAAGCCCTCAGGGCGCGTCGCCTAGTTACAAAAATTTGGAGGTGCACAACCAAGCGCCGCGACAACTTGCGGAGCCTTCGCGCTTGATTGCAAGTTACGCAATGATGTCATTTTTGGAGCATGGACCCTCACGCAATGTCCGCTGCATCAAGCATGAACCCTGCTTGTTGCCAAAGATAGCAACTGGACGAGTAAGCAGCATGGGTGTATTATGGGTTCTGGATACAGTGTCATAAGATGGTGCTCCATTCATGCCACTAGAAGTTGCTCAACTAGAGCATATTTTAAAAGTTTGTCAGGCTTCCATAGTCTTGTCCTATAATACATAAGCATTTGAGTCTTTCTGGCTAAGCAGGCTGACTACCCATGCACATAAATGACATGAAAATGAAATGTTGATGTTGAATAAAATCTTGGCTAGACTTGGTAGGTTTTTAATATACAGTATGTAGGACCTAATGATTTTATATTATCATAATTCAAAGAGTACATGTATTTCCACACAAAAGTGGTGGAAAAGGTTTTGGAGTCTTGTTTCTTCTTAAATTGTTCTGGTCAGAAACGAGCATGTAACCCATAAAATCTGTGGCTGTTTAATGAATTTATGAGATTGAGGGTGAGTAGAGGCCACTCGTAATAAATTAGGGTTAATAAATGGAGATGCAACTTATGAAGCAAGTTAAAATTCAAAATCTTTGTACACTGCTGGGAATTGGTTTGTAGTGACAGGAGGGTGTTGAAAGAAGAGTTCTTTCTAGACATGTTTTTAAGATACTTGGTAAGATTTAAGAAACATCCTGATGTTTGTTTTTGTTTTTTTAAAGTTTTACTTCTGTTTGCTTTTGGTCTATTTCTGTGACTTGAATATTAACACAAGTCTCAAATGTAAAATTGATGATTACATGAGCAGCACTGACTGGATGTACCTTCTTGCCAACTATCCCACACCAACTATCCAATGCTAAGAGCTCCCATGGCAAGTGCATGCGGGGGGCACACACACACACACACACACACACACACACACACACCACAACACACCAACACCACCATCACCACCATCTAGTAAGCCCATGGGTACATTCACATTACAGTGCTGACAGCTTGATGTGAATGAGCAAACACCATGGGACCTTGGGGGCCCCTCTTAAGAGGCCTGGCAAGAGTGGAGGTGCATGGAGGAGAGCAAGTGTTTTTGATGTGCATGAGAGTAGCCCAGTCCCTAACAGACACTCCACTGCGTCTATTTTATGGGGAGATATGAGCGCAGTACAGCTCACTAGCTCCTTTCTTCTGATTGACTCACTTAAGGAGCTGTGGGTGAGTGTTTAAGTAGCTCCCTGCTATGCCTGTCAAGGAGCTGCTGCTGTTTCCTCTGTGGGCCAACAGAAAAGCGGGTGATTTTCCGTGCCCAAGCGCTGTTTTTTCTGCTTCGAGTTGTGAAGAATCCTTCGCCCGGAGATCATGTAGTGAAGCCGTTGAGGCAACAACTTAATTTCATATGCTGAAAAGTAAGAGATAGAGAAGAGCCTTTCCAATAGATCATTACATCTTCAGCCTTTATGGTAAATGAGATTCAAACGGTTAAATGTAAATTCTTAAAGACATGCCCATTGGGGAGCACTCATGAGTACCCTCTCTTTGTCTAATTTGTCTCCTGTCTTTCACTCTCAACCTCTTGATTTTCTTTCGCCCCCTGTATTTTGTCGCCCTTCTCTCTCTCCTATACTCAATCTGAAGGCCTTTGCGTGGTGGTCAGACCTGATGGTGGAGCATGCCGAGACCTTCCTGTGTCTCTACTCGGCCGACATGGACGCGGCTCTTGAAGTTCAGCCGCCCGACAGCTGGGACAGTTTCCCCCTCTTCCAGCTGCTCAATGACTTCCTGAGAATTGACTGTGAGTGATGAGCTATTAAAATAAAACATATTCAACAGTCAGCATGGGGACTGAAGTAGCTGAACGTGCCTTGCAGTTGGTCCAGCAGGTCCTGTGGAGAGTTGATCAGTGAAGAAGTGATCAGACACTAGGGAAAGCTAAAATGGAATGAAAGTCATATTATCCACTTGCACAGGTTAACATAAATTGGGACATAATCTCATTGTACACGACAGTAAAACATCTTACTTTATTTGCACAAATTTGACTGCTTGGGTTTTTTACAATCTGTGTGTATTTAGCACAAACAGCTAATTTACCAATTGTATATACTGTAGGTGCAAACATACAGAGTAAGCAGGATGTTTTTGCTACAGTTTGAACTGCCTTGTATGATTTTGCTTGGTTGCATCTAGTGGCATCTTTCTGTTGACTTTGTATGTAGTTGTAGATATTGCAGCAAAAAAAAAAATACTATCACAATATTTTTTTCAGTCAGTATCAATATATCACAATATGAATTAAGTCAATATTTCAATATTCCCTTTAAACTCCTTAGTAGTCTATTCTAAACCAGAGCTACAAACAGCAAATCTATTTTATTTTTGTAACTCTATTTTCCAATAATCTATTTTAATGAATAAATTAATACCAAAATGATTTAAATCTTGTCAGTAAAATCTTCTTTACAGCCAGGGAGCTCATATCTTGGGTCTGTTATGTTCATCAGTTGAAATCCCTCATTTTTAACCATGCGTTTTGCCATTTAAAAAAAGCAACAGCATGTGTGATGTGTATATTTGTGCTTTATTTGTTTTTTTGTTTGCTTTGTTGCCGCGTCGTTTCTCTGTATTGAGTGGATGTAATAGCTGTTGTTTGACTGTAACTTGCACTCTTTGTTGGCAGTGATTTTCTGCAGAGTTAACAATGTACATCAGCTATCAAACAGGGCTTTCAGTCACCAAAGTATCTCCTCACCACTAGGGTTTATGCTGTTTATGCTATCCAACTTTTGATACCAAAACATCAGCATGTCACATGTTTCAGTAAGTCATCCAATCCTGCTTTGCCAATTTTCAAAGTGGAAGTTTTGATGTGATTGGCTGTTAGTGTTAGTATGTTGTCAAGCAATGTCCCCTTTCTACAGTATATTGAAGTTTCTATTTTTCTTATCAAGGAAATGTTTCTATCGTGATCAGTGTTTATGTTTTTATCACCCAGCATGGTAAATCAAGACAGTTTCTAATGGCGATTTTCAGCTGCTGTTGCCTGTGCCCTCCGATCTCCCTGAAACATCTCAAATGTCTCTGAAGTCATTCCTGTCGGTGTGAGATGTCTACCTTTGGCCTGGAGCGGTTTACATACTGAACACTGTGTGTGTGTGTGTGTGTGTGTGTGTGTGCGTGTGTGTATGAACTGGGCCAGGCGTGTCTGACTGAAGCTAATAGTCAGGTCTTGATGCTCGTTGCTGCAGGCAAGACATCTCTCTAATGAACTGCATGTGCTTGCCTGCAGGAACACTGTGGAGCTATCCGTGGTCCTGTAAAGGAAACACTTCACTCTTCACAATGCAGGCTCAATCAGCAGGGCGCTAATTGTCCCTGGGGAATGCTTCCCCTTTTCAGTTTGTCAATCGGGAGTCAAGGAGAAGGCAGAGCATGGTCCACTCATTCAGCTCAGCAGAGATGACTGCAAATAGCTCGTTATGCTCACTTGTTAGTGTCATCAAATTGGCCACCTTCTCATTTGCTAGATATTGTCAGTTGTGTGAAAATGACAATTGAAGTGCATGGCAATGGGCGTAGCTACACCAGCCAGCAGTTAATAGAAGGAAGGAAATTGGCAATAATACAGTGCCTATATTAAACAGATCCCCACTGACTGTGTAAATGTCCTTGTGTGCTACAAATTGAGTTCACAATCCATTCAGCTGGGATCTTTGATGCAAGATAAAGAACCCTTTCCTATCTTTGTTCTATAAGTTCTTTCACTGAAAAACAACTTAACACCACGTGTAATTCGTGTCTCATTGTAGATTGCATTGACATAATGACATCATTTTCTTTGTCAGTCTTCTTCCATAACCCCATAAAAGCAATTTTAAGAGATACGACAAGGTTTTATTCTCTATTTTTCTTACTGTTATCAAATCCCATGAAATGACCAATACCAACAATGTGTTAGTCCGTCTCTCAATACTTTCTGACTTCCCTACCCTGCCTGTGGCTCTCAGCCCCAAGCCCACTGGTTCCTACTGAAGATGTAAATCTTTAAAAACAACTCACAAATATATAGTTTCATTTATAAATATTTCCTCACCACACACTTTGGAGCTTTTACTGGCGCAGCGTTGTCTCCCACATCACTTTTTCGTTCCATTTTGTGTCACTGCATCCACGTTAGCAAGCTAACAGTAGCTAAACATGTTTGTCTCTACCTGATGATGCGTAGTGATTAGCTGGTGATATTCAAATGTAACTGGTCATTGAAAATATGCATTTTAATTTGACATTTTTTATTTATGTGAATCCTTGAGTACATTTAGATATAAAAAAACTAGCTTTGTAAATTACACCCAAATTTTTCATTTTTATTTTAATCTCACCATTTGACAATACCACTGCCTCCACGGCCCACTAGATGGCGATCTGAGGTCCGCCATTGGGCCGCGGCCCACTGGTTGAGAATGGCTGTTCTAGAGTATTTCCAGCAGCAGGATGGTGTATGGGGAACTGAATCAAAATAAACTACACTGTGTGTTCATGGTAATAAAGGAACATGTCACAACAGTGTGAAAATTAGAATGACTGAATTAATATGAATTAATGTATATTAGTTTTTTTTACAGTATCCCTGACAAGATTCAGGCTCCTTTCAAGGCGTACTCCAGCAAGTTTCTATAGCACCTCCATAAAGTTTGGGGACTTTGAAGTCAAGTCAAAGCAGCAGAGGTCGAGATATCCTGACTTTTAGTCACTAGTATGGTCAATCTTCAAAACCATTGGCTCCTACACATCCCACAATGCACCAGTGGCATCCTTTTGTTAAACCCTAAGTTCTTGGAAAACGCCCACACAGTGTTGGGCAGTAGCGTCACTACATGTAGTCGTGTTACTAGTTTAACCACATTTCTCGGTAGCGTGGTGGTAGTGTTGCTGTTTTCTGAATTCAGTGGCTTAACTCTTTTATTGATCAAGTAGTGCGCTCGCCCAAGCCAAGGTTATTACCTCACACTCCAGAGCCACAGAAGATATTATTTACTTATTATTACTAGTAAACTGCCCTTATGTGTAAAATCAGTGGAATTCCTAATCTGCAATAAATGTAAAGATACTGTGTAAATACAAACATTGGAGCTCATCATGCCAGTCTGCCATCCTACCTTTTTTGAGTGAATATCCCCAAATAAAGCATCAGCCCATAGTGTTATTATGTAGCACAGTAAGGTCAGAGGGTCTTGCAGGAGGACATCACACATAACAAACCATCTTCAATACCAACATAAGATCTAGCAGAGCCCCCACTGCCCACACTGTGTTACTAAGTGCACACTTTAATAGAGCATATCATCATGGGGACATCTTTTCCACAGAAGGTCATCTGCTCGGTTGCCCTACAGCAGTGCACTTATGTAGCAGTAAATAGCCTTAGCACTAGACAGGCGCCAAAGTTGGGCTGCCATTCGAGGAGTTAATGAGGTCTAATGCAGTGGTAGCTGGGCCACGGCGAGCCCTGCGAACACACTCCTGGACACAACACATCCAAGTGGACAGCAGCCGCTAAAGTGGCTAATTGGGAGAGTGGCAATCAGGGAACACAACAAACATTGCACCTACTGTGTATCATCGACCTTGACTCCAATGCCAACACACACAAACACAAACACACACATGCTCAGAGGGGGAGAGAAAAACAAAGAGAGAGAGAGGGAGAGGAAAAGCAGACACACTGCATGGAGCCGTGAGGCATCACATTAGCACACACTGGCCTCCATTTTATCTCCTGTGGTCTTTGTCAGTGTTGTCTTTTTACCAGTTGGGAGCCGGCGGAGACTGGGGGAAATGTGTTTGACGGGTTGGATTTAGAAATACCAGAGAATCCAACCTTTTGTTTAGAAAGACTGAAAACTAGATACGCTGTGTCACACCTGCTAATGAAGAGCCAGTGTTAGCCACAAACACCAACGTCTCCTGTCATTGTTCATTATTACCATCTAGGACAGGGTTTTTCTATTATTTATCTCGCTGCCCTCTCGCTGTCCTTCAGATTTATCTTGCAACCCAACATGCACATGATCACGTAAGTGCGTATAAAGCCACTTCGGGTCACAGTTATCGTAAATCATGAGTGAAATGTGAGCTGTTACGCTGCCTATGCTGACACCTGTAGTGATTAAAGTAGAGGCGTATCAGTTCATTCAAATGCATGTGAGACAGTAACTGTAAAACTTGGCTGAAACACCTCCTGTGTAGACAGACCTCTGTGTTTTTGTTGACATCAACATATGTCCATAATGCTGCACAAGAAAAAACTCTGCAGCTGGAAATGAAAACTTTAAGGTTCCCTGTGGTGTTTTAGACCTCTAGTAGATCTATGGAGCTATTATTCTATGAGTGGGTCCCCGTTTTTCACACGCACGAGGTGGCATATGCATGGGCGCTCACGTGATGCAGTACGCATTCCTATTCCTGTCAATGGTTTCACACTGTTCCACGAATCAACAGGTGGTGGTAAAATGCCAAGATATGCAGCAATGCATCAACAAAGGCAGGGAGAGGAAGACTACCAGCTTGTATACATGGATATAAACAATACAGGTTTTAAAATACCTCATAAAATCAGCTTTATGAGGAAGGAAATGCCTTCAACACATTGGTCAGACCTCAAGGACCCGCAATGTGTTTTGGTGAGTAACACTGAATGTAAACATAACTTGTTTGTTTACAAGGAAACTCCACAGGGCACCTTTAACTCACACAAGAAAACATGCTAACTCAGTAACTCAGCATTGCCTGCTATGTGCTTAGGTTTTCTTTGTCACTTCCATATCTTATTTCTTCCTTCCCATTCCCTCCCTCAGATAACCTGTGCAATGGGAAGTTCCATAAACACCTGCAGGACCTGTATGCCCCCCTGGTGGTGCGATATGTGGACCTGATGGAGTCCTCCATTGCTCAGTCCATTCACAGAGGCTTTGAAAGGGAATCCTGGGAACCTGTCAAGTAAGGATGCTTTAATTTCCTTTACCTTTACCTGTCTTCTTCACCTGCATCAGGGATGTGTTGTGTATGATTCAGCCATTTTCAATTTGCATTTCCATTTCTACTCTGTGTTGCCTTGCGGAACATTGTGTTCATCAACAATACACCCAAAGGTCTAGTAATTTTTAGTATACTATACTACTATAGTACTACTTTATACTACGTGTGAGAGTAAGTAAATACTATGCAATTGGGCTTCTCTCATGGTTGGAAACTACAGTGAGCTGGGATAAAGGTTTTGAACCAGGGGTGCTAACGGGTGTATAACAAAATCAAAGAGCGTCTTTTACTAAAGTGTGACTTTAACCGTTCTTCAGTTTGTTGCTTTTTACAACTAATTTGCATCAGGTTTGACGTAGAATCTCTGTTTTCTGTCTCCTGTTATTATCTTTCCCTCCGCAGGAGTACAACAAGCACTCTGCCCAATGTCAACCTCCAAATGCCCAAAGTACCAAATCTAACAGTGCCAAGTGTTAACCTCCCACAGATGCCATGCTTTTCTCAGCCCAACTGGATGGCAGCTAATCATGACTCAGAGTGTGTCTCTGCTTTGTAGAGCCTGAGACATGTCCTTGGCATGGATGTGGCATCTCAGTCATATGACCCCAAAGCAGCAGGATTACTTATAACATTTATATGCACAACTGTTTTCTTTTATTAGAACAATACTATAAAATACTTCTATTGGACAATGCTATACAATTGTCCATTGTGTGTTAGAGGAGGTGAAATCAATAATACCGTTTGACAAAGAACACAAGGTTTTAATGATGTGTCGTATGCATATTTGTAGCTATTTATGCAAAAGAACAGGATGTTTGTGCTCTACATCAGTCAAATTGGTTTTGAATCTATAGTGTATTCTTATTACTCTTTACAAGTATAGAAACTGTTGCAGCTATTTTCAGATTGAAAAGTTTTGTAATAATAAAAGTTTTGTAATGATATAAAATTATATATTATAAATATATCCAAAACAATACTTACAATACCGCTTTAAAGACAGGCAAAAAAAAGAGGCATAGAAGCAGAACTTGAAAATATACAATTATTATTTCAATAAAATTTGCATTTTAAGATCTTTTTCATGATCTGCATTTTTTTTTTAGCCTTTTTGAGATTTGGGGAAGACTGTTCCAAAGTTGAGTAGACACTGCGCCCAGAATCGTTTTAGCAGCATTTATAAGTAAATACACTTTTTTCCTTTAGTGGTATAAGCAGTGGGCATTATTTATTTGTTTGAACAATGTGGAGTAGCCTCAGATTTTAGTGAGGGTTTTCTATTAATATGTATGCGATCTTGTGAGCGCTATCACCAAAAGCACTCTGCTCAATAAACACATGACACATCATCTATAGCACTTTGAAAACTTAAGCGAAACATTGTCTGCACCAACCACAGGCATCAAAGGTGTAAAACCTCCTTCATATGCTGCAGCTTCCTGCAGAGTGTGACGCTGTCGCCGCAGCACATCCATCCCTATTCCCTCATCTGGAACCTTGTGGATACACATTCAAAAATACCAGCCCTGAAGTTTTCATTGTAAAAAAACGATGAGAGCTGCATTTAAGCCTTCACTGTATATTTAACTAATCTTTCCAAAGAAAAGATGCCAAAGGAGATGGTAGACTTGTTTCATTTTCTCTTTCCAAGATCACGAGAGTTGTAAGAAAAGCCCAAACTGGCTATCCAAAAGGACCCGTGGAGGCAGGTTTATAGTCTATTGCCAAAGTTGGGGTTTTATACAGGCCCAAAGCCACGTTCACGTCAACGTCACGCCATGGTCTGTGTGGATGAATGGGAAAGCCGTGACTTGGAAATTAAATCCCAAAATTTTTACTCCCACATATGTATTTTTATATGGACTGGAATGCAAACATAACAAGGAGACAAGAATATACAAACCAAGAGGAAAATCTTATTTTTCTTCTTTAAGCATATTATTAACACTGAGGATATACTGTGTGTTCTACATGCTGCTTTCATGGATAAGAAGTGTTCCTTAGAGAAATGACCAACTAGCAAGCATGTGGTTTTACTATTTCATCATTTCTGGACACATATCTGTCATTTTCTCCTTATTTCATATTTTTTCTATTCATAATGCTTTCCCTGCTTGTTAATACAAGTAAGTCATATCATACATGGATTGTTTATTCTGTGTAGAAAAATGTTTTACAGATACAAACAAGATTAAGAATCTACAGCCATGCTAGCAGCTAAATGTGAACATCAACATGCTAATATACAGTACTCACATGACAACATCTGCGAATTAGCACTAAACACAAAGTACAGTTGAGGCTGTCATTAGTTTTGAAGATATTTGGTCATGAACCAAAGTAATGGATAGTTAAAATTTTGATCTGAAGATGGCACATTTTCTAATTATATAACTACTTATATACTGTATGACTTGTTATAACTTTAATTTACTCGATTTTCTGCTTCAAAAATGATTTAATATAGTTCCTGTGCCTCAGAAATGTATTGCTAGGCAACATCTAGATCAGGGTACGCTTGGCCAGGAAATCCTGACATATTTTTCTTTAATCTCAGAAAGACCCGCAGGCCACCAGCTTCACTGCAGCTTACTACATACACAAGTCCCTTTTCCTTCTCCTACTGTGAGTGGATGTGAGTGTACACATTCACTCAAACATCAAAAACAATTGAAAATAAATTTGGATCATTCTCTCTAAGCAACCGTAAACTGTATTAGGTGTAGAAATGAATCCACACCTGGCAGCCAATTGGAATCAAAAATCCTCACTGTCCATACACACCACAGGATGTGACATAGGTCAAAATCATCTCCAAATCTAAATTAATGTAGTCTCTGATAATTACTTGGCAGCATGTTTCAACAGACAAATGTCCACCACAACTAAATACAGGGACATGACCTCAGTGGTGCTAAAGTGCTAATGTCCTTGTTATGAACTTGCATCTTTTCATATCTTTCCATTCCAAAGCCTTTCCGCCAGTTACCTGATGTTGTAGCGCCCTGCCCCTGGCTTCTCTCTACTTGCTGGGGGTAGATGGTTGAGGAGACCCCTTGTGTCTGAATTTGTTCCTGCATTGTGGTTCAGTCTGCTGGGACAGGGTTGGGTTTAGAGCTGCTGAAGGATATAATGGTTTAAATAATGCTGTCAGTGGTAATGAGATGCCAGCAGGTTAATCCTGGTCCTAGCAGTCCTCCACTTCACCCAAACATGTAACCCCTTTTCCCAGTTGACATTAACAAACTGAGGGTTCCCACACATCCTGTAAAACCTGCTTTAATGCAGAAAAATGTCTTCGGAAATTACATAATTGCACAAAAAGTAAACATGTCCTGGAAATGAATGAACTGGATTTTTATGTACAGATATGATAGTACGTTACAGTGTCCTTGACCAATATACCTCTTGGATTTGAAAATATCCTGAAAAAGGATTTCATAAAATGAGTGGGAACCCTGAACCTATCCTGTAAAGAATAAGACTAGACATTTATCATTTGTCTTTCCTCTTGTTTCTGTTTTTATTAACTGTAAATGAAACACACATTGCACACACTCTGTGATTTGCTTTACGCCTGTCTGTTCTATGCTTGTACTGTTTCCTAATACGAAACCATCACACATCCAGCACAAAGATGTGTATCCTGCACTCACACATTCACACAGTGTATCCACTAATATTGCTTGGTGTGTAAATGATATGATGGAACATGCATACATTTTCACTTCACTCAGTGTTAGCAGGGATCCTGCTTCCCCTTCGCACATACTGTTGAAGTGCAAACAGTCTACATGTTGTACATGGTACACCTTGTACAAAGGTCAATCTGAGAAGAGTATCTAAAAAAACTTTTATTACATGTTTTATCATTGAAGTAAACACGAGGAAACACTGATGGAGGCTCATAGGCAACATAGACAGCTTCTCTGGGCCCCAGGGCCCACAGGGAACCCCTTAACCAACAAATTACAAACATGAAATCTTTTGCTCATTTTTTGTCATTATGTTTCCTTGAGAAGGAAAATGTAAATATATTTTTTATACTGTATATGCGCCAGAGTTTAGTGATGTTTCAAAAGTTATCTACGAGGAAACCACAGATGTTTTTAGTATGTTTTCTCATCTCTCGACATGTTGGAATCTATTTTATGTGGTATCCAGTGAAAAGTTTTGCTTGTGTTACCAGTGATACCTCTTTAACAAAAATATTAGAACAGGTAATTCCTCATTATCAGATAACTTCCTTCTCTGTAGGTTTAATTAAAAATACATCAGACAATCCAACAGAAACTCTTTATAATCAACCTGATTTGTGTATAAACTCAAAGTAGTTCAAGCATTTGATTTATAACCAACATCACTGTTTTCCCTTTTTCTAAGCTCTTGTCTTTAAAATGCTAAATTCTGACCTGTGACCCTGCAGTAATGGCTCAGGAACGTCAGAGGATCTCTTCTGGAAGCTGGATGCTCTGCAGACCTTCATCAGAGATCTCCACTGGCCAGAGGAGGAGTTTGGCAAACACCTCGAGACCCGGCTGAAGCTGATGTCCAGTGACATGATCGAATCCTGTGTGAAACGGTATGATACAGTTTAAATATACTGTACAGTATATGGGTCTGATTGCAAGCAAATAACAGGCATTAAAAATTTCTATATATTCTAGTAGTATCATGTGAATTGTTGTAAACTGGGTTTGAAAACAGTGAGCTGGGAAGAAATACTGGAAATACTATTGGGGGAGTGTACCTTTAACGTGTGAAGATACTGAGTTATGCTGAGAGGGAAAGGAAGACAGGAACACAACTCAACATGGCTTGCAAATGTTCAGACCGAAAACAGCCCTGCATCGGCTGCGTATTAGATGTCAAAACACTGCACAGTGGTTTATAATAGGTTTTTACAACTCTGGAAAGTTATTACAGCAGCAATTATTTTATCTTTTGTTGCAGCAGTTGCAAAGTAAACAGTAGAAGTACGGCGTTCACAAAGTTAACCAACCAGGCATGCATTGCAGCAAAAGTTTAGCCAGGTTAAACTTTTTTTGCCACATGACCCTTTGTTTTTTTTTCTGGAGCCCTCTGCGATGGCACCCTGGCTGGCCTCATTCAAACAAATAAGGGGGCTGCATTTTTCCACTCAGGGCTGAAGTAGGTCTTTAGCGTCGCTTTACTGTAAAGCTGTCGTCACAAGAAAAATTATATCATTTGTTCAAATACCTTAAAATGACATATGTTTATGTGTTTTTGACAAAGACCTCTACTGACCATGTGAATTATGATTTTTGTCCGTCAGGAACAAAAGAGGAAGTAGCATCATGTTGTGATAGAGCCACAAAATCTAGTAGTGAGGTGGTCAGGGTGGATGGATGAGTCAACAAAGCATGTCTCTTTGACATAAGAGACCGCTGATCATTGTCCACCTCCTATACACAGCCAACATTGGTTTCTTCTGCTGAGATGGTAGTTCTTCATTGGTTTCTTTTCACCAGGATCTTTCCTAGAGCTAGACTGATAAATCAACCCAGCAGATATAATGGCCGATACATACCAAGAAACTGTAGTACAGAAATGCCAAAGATATGTTTGATATGTTTAAGGTACTTAAAAACAGTGTCTCCATTACTGTACATAGCTTGTCCAACAGATAGCACTATTCATTACAAGTTTATTTTTACATTGTAAAATGTCTCATTCAGTACATATCTTGGTTACAATTTTTAATAACCAAATTTAAAGGATTTTTATAAATACTTTGTGTATGTAAAAAAGTCAATATCTGCTGACGTATCACACATCGTAAACTCTCCCATATAGTCTCTCAATGCCTCAAAAATCTCAACTTAAATGTTGTTGTGTCTCAACATATTTGCCATCCCAGTGGTTATGGTTTGGTTAGGTTAAGTCATATTTTTCCTTGTCTTTAATGGTCAAATGTGTTGTTGAAGGCACTGACAAATGATGACGTCCTTCTGATGGGGACGCCACATCAGAAAACACCCATATGTGTTGTTCTGCAGGGCAATGACAAATGACCAATTTTGACTTTTAGTTTGGAGGACTTGTTAAAGTAAACTTGTTTTTTTTTAAAGGAGTACACTGGTTTGAACTGGTTTTCACCTGGATTTGATGTTTTCAGACATTAAAGTATGTAAGTTCCCAGAGCCATAGCCTGTGGTGGAAGAAGTACTCAGATCCTTTACTTAAGTAAGCGTGACAATACAACAACCATTACAAGAAAAGTTCTGAATTCAAAATCCTACTTAAGTATAAGTACAGTATTATAAGCATAATGTACATTAAATATCAAAAGTAAAAGTACTGTTCTACAACAACTGCATTTTTGTAAGGGGTCACAAGACAAAAAGGTTGGATACAGCTGATTTATTTCATTTTACTGTATAAGTTGATCATATATTATGTATGTTTAATGTAAAATTTAAAACGTAACGAGAAGTAACTACAGCTGTCAAATAAATGTAGTGCAGTAAAAAGTACAACCTCTCCCTCTGAAATGTAGTGAAAAAAAAGTGCTGAAGTAGCCTAAAATGGAAATACTCAAGTATTGTACAAAGTTATAAACTAAAGTACATTACTTTAGTAAATGCACATAGTTACTTTCCACCACTGGCCATAGCTGCCATTGATGACACCGAGGTCGGTCATTTCTTTTCAAAATTTGGGGATTTTAACAGCCTGGGTGGGGTTTACATTCTGCAATGAAAAAACAAATGCATGGAGGGTGTTCAACAGATTAAATATATTTAAATTTGACTAGAAGGCATTTTATTTATTATGAGGGTGGGTGGTTTGGGGGACTAGTACTCATGATCTCAGTATTTCTAAAATCCTGGCTACAACCCTGTACATTCCTTTCCTTCTCTAAAGGACACGGGCAGCGTTTGAGGCCAAGCTTCAGAAGAGCAGCCGGGCCACAGACTTCCGTGTGCCCCAGTCCATCTGCACCATGTTCAATGTCATGGTGGATGCCAAAGCCCAGTCAGCCAAGCTGTGTGCCATGGATCTGGGGCAGGAGGTAGGTGACACCCAATATGTCCAGGAAACTCATTTTCTTTAAAAGAGTAGGAGCCCAGTTTTTGGGCAAATCATTTTATCTTACTTAAAGGTATAAACCTGCTATTGACTCCTCATGGACATCACAGTTTCCCTGTTTAAATCTCATGTCACTAAGTTTTGGAGCTGAATAAAATTAAATGATTTGTGTGTGAATGGCCTTGGCAGATACGGGTGTCTTTTTAAAGTTTTTTTTTTTATCTCTCTCTGTTACTTGTATACAGTTTTGTTTCTTTCTTCGTCTCTTACTTCTTTTACAGTTTTCACATAATCTTACATGTGTCATGTCACCTCTATCTTTTTTCTTTTCTGCTGCTTTTTTTCTCCTCTCTCTTGTGAAAGTTTGTTAGAGACTGGGTAAGTGTGGCTATGAATTCAATTGAAATCTCACCATCCGGTTCCCAAATGTATAATTAGTCATCAGTTTTCCCTGTCTGTCTTCCTCAACTTGAATTGTTTGGATTTCATTAGCATATGTGTAGATAGTATTGAAAATACATGGGGTAGAAGTGAGAGATCTCATATTTCGCAGAATCTCAAGACTGATAGCAATTACTGACGATGAATTCATTATTGCTAAGTCCTTTGCTGTTCTGTTGGTGCTACAAGGCTAAACAAAAGGATTCCTCGCAGTGATAGTGCCTCTGAGTTTCCATGACAGCAGGTCTTTAGCATTGCAAAGTCCTTCACTGGGCTCTGCTTTATAGGAAAACCTTATGGGTCTTTAAAATGGTTATGAAGCACTTTATTTATTTACATGCAAAAAAAACAAAACAAGGATTAAAAATTTTCATTTTATTAGTAAATTAATATTGTAATTCATCAATAAGAAAATGAAAAAATAATATAGATTAATAGATTATTTCATGTGAAATAAATAAATAGAATTTATAAAATAAAAGGTGGATTAATTCTTCAATCTGCATCTCCGTTTAGCAGTTGCAAAAGTTCACATTATAATAGCAATGAGTTTTGTGCTTTGCTAACATGTGTGTGTGTTCACCTTAATGTCTCTCCTTCTAACTCTCCAACCCTCACATCCTTACAGTATATTGCTGATATCCAAATGTTTAATTCAGGGGTTTGACTGATGCTGACTTTTGATTACAAAAGGGATCAAGATAATGTGGTTGAATGCAGTTTGATTCATTACAGACAGTATTTATGTATTGTACAATTGAAGAAGTGTTCACTATTTATATGTACTAAGCCTGATACTAATCTAACTCTAATTTCTCCTCTCTGTCTGCCTCTGTCTAAATCGAATTCCTTCTGTCATTTGACTCAGTTGTCCTTTGCGTGGCTATGTGCATGATGATGTGCAATATGTGTACAGTAAAGAAGAACATTAATATTTGGTAAATTATGTTGTGCACGCACTTAATTTGTCCCCGCAAGAAACAATAAGAAAACAAACTTGGCGGTGATTCATTCAGGCAGAGGTGGACAAAACACAGTAGAGCACAGTAAAGAAAGGATCAGCATTTGATTGGATCGGATGTATTTTAGCGGATACCAATCCGTTAAAATATGGACAGATTGGCCCCAATACTGATCCTCGGTATTGGTTTGGGACATCTCTTTTTTAAAGGGAGCATGGGACATTTTCAACAGTTTTCAACTATTCAGTAATTTTCATAGTGATGACCATCATTCCTACTAGCTGCTCAAAGATTTCAAACACAGGGAATGGCATCCATTTGGGCAAGCGACACAAGTTCGCCTTCTGTCTTGCACTAGCTGGGTTGTTGTCTCATTTTTTGCAGCTAAGGTTCTCCTCCTGTGATGCCTATGTTTTTAAATTCTTTTTCTATGATCTTCCACTTGGTTTACATCTTCATCTGTGAATATCTGGTTTCAATAAATAAGAATGTGTTTAAATGAAATAATGTTGAAATAATAAGCATTTGCCACAGTAGCCTGTTCCAAAAAGCCAATTTAATGAGCTATTTGGACAACTTTAAATTTGGAATAATACTCTAAACTTGTTTTTTTTCCATTTTACCCAGAGTCAGATAAGAAGATCCAGTAGGTCTGGTATGTGTTTAGCCTAGCTTAGCATAAAGACAGGAAGCTAATCCAGAGTAGCCCAGGCTTTGTACTGAGCTAGGCTTACATCCTGCATCCATCTACTGGGCCATGTACTGGCACATTTGTCAAATTTGACACATTGGTGCTCTTACAAAAGATAGTGTATAATTGTCCTATGGCAAAACATTAATATACAATTAATTTACATTAAAAAAAAATATATATATAAATATGAATGTGAACTAATATAAAAATGTCCCGTGTTTCCCTTTAATGTCACTTCATGGTGGGGTTACTAAATGTGAATGAGAAGAGTAACATGTTTTTTTCTTCCTCCATAGAGACAATACCATTCCCAAATTGATAATCTAATTGAAGAAACGGTGAAGGAGATGACAACTCTGCTGGTAGCTAAGGTACAAAATAGTACAATACAAATTTACACCATTGATGGATTACAGGCATACTAGGCACAGGCAAAGGGGTCAGGGACCCCTGGGCCAGAGCCTCATTTGAAGTGATTGTTACTTCTTGTTGGTAAGTCAATCAAATGACCACAAAGAGACACAAAACGACCATAAAGAAATACAAAACGACCACAAAGAGATGCAAACAGACAAGAAAGACACATAAAGCATCTACAGAGAGACTTAAGGAGATTCAACACGACCATGACAAAATGCAACAGGACCACAAAGAGACACAAAATGACTACAAAGATACTCAAAACAATGACAAAGAAACACAAAACAACTACAAAGGGACTCAAGGAGACTCAAAATGACCACAAAAAGACTCAAAAAAGACCATAAAGAGACTCAACAATAACTACAAAGATACTCAACAATGACAAAGAGACTCAAAATGACCTCAAAGAGACACAAAACAATGACAAAGGGACTCAAGGATACTTAAAGTGACCACAAAGAGACTCAAAAGGACCACAAGATAGACTACTGCTTACAGGTTAATGCATTCATAATTTAATACACTAATTTAACAGTGTTCACAACTGTATTTGATTTGTTTTTTGCTATCAGTACCTTTACTTTTGAAAGTACATAAAGTACATTTTACTACAAGTACCTCCTGACTTTTAAAAGACTTTTGATTGTAATATAATATTTGCACTTTGCGGTACTGCTGCATTTCCATAAGTAATGCTGTTGTTTTCTCTTTTTCTCTTCCTCTCTCTCCTCTTTCTCAGTTTGTGGTCATTCTAGAGAGCGTGTTAGCCAAGCTCTCCAGATATGATGAGGGAACACTCTTCTCTTCCTTCCTATCTTTCACAGTAAGTAGCACATAATATACTTTACATACTTCCATCAGCATTGTCCTTTTCTTTCTCAAACACCTTCCAGCAGATAACTCACCAGTTTCATTGTTGGAGATATGACAACTTTCCAGTGAAGTGCACTGGGTGACCATGAGTGATCAGACTCCTTTGAAACAAGTCCACAGTGTAACCCTGTTATCTTAATCACTGATGTGGAAGTGAAAACAATGCAACATTAGAATCTGTAAAACATTAGTTTGTTATAAACATAAGATTTAGCAGATTTACCTCCAGGTTTAACTTTGACCGACCATACTCAAATATACCTGGCTGCAGCCTGCAGAACGGGGCAGACTTCAACGTTGAACGTTTAATCCCAGCCACCATGGTTTTACTGGTTTAACTGTCGAATTTGTTCATCAAATGAAAAGGACCTACCGGTATACGTTATTTAGCTAACAATGTCATGAGGGGTACTGTTCGTCCATAAACTCTTATATTTCTTATATTTCTCATATTTTAAATGTAATTATCACTTTGAACCATGAGTTGACATCACGGTTTCAATGGAAGTTAAATATCCGTAATATAAACCTCATAAACTGATAACTTTAGATCGTTTTGATCACTTGAAAGTTTGCTAGCATAATTAGCACTGAACTTACCATTTCCCAAATAGATTCCATTCACTGAGCTAGCATTTGACCCATCCTAAGTGTTAGGAGTAGTGGGCAGTAGAGGAAATTGTGAGCCTTGGTCAAGGGCACTGACAGGGCAATTAACCTAACATGCATGTTTGGATGAAGGGGGAAGAGGAAACCCACGCAAACATGGGGAGAACATGCAAACTCTAGCCAGGATTCAAAACCAGGACCTTCGTGTTGTGAGGTAGCAGTGCTAACCACTGAGCCACCGTGCTGTTTTCATCCAACCGGGAGCATGGCCACAACGTAGACCCTTGTTACAAGACTACCGATGTGTGACAGGGTTGGTGTCAATGTGTAAGCCTGTTGTTAATGTAAGTCCAATGCCAATGTAGTGTTTAGTTCAACCACATGAACACTATCAAATAAAGTTTCACAAATTACAGTGTATTTGAGTTTGGGTGGAGAGATGAAGCTCACAGCTAGCATCCAATCACAATCTGCATTTAACCCCGCCCGAATTCAACACTTAAACCAATCAAACCACGGTGGGTGGGATTCAACGTTGAACCCCGCCAGTTTTGCAGGCTGCAGCCAGGTGCATCTCACCATACTTGTTAATAAGATTTGTGCGCTTATGCAAATTAAGTTTGCATAAGCGCACAATGTAGTGAAGTTCTCCTATGTGATCAATTGAATTTATGAATTTAGAAGCAGGATCTTGTTTCTTGAATCATGATCAAAACAAAAATACTTTTAAATTAAATTTAATCATGACTTAATCATGCTGTTTTAAAATCTTTTTCATGTTAATTTTTCATTCTAATTTTAATACAATTTGACCTTTTTTGAATTGTTCCTGAGCACCAAATAGCTTAACACCTCAGCTGGTTTCCCACAGTATTACAAAAGCCAGGTTATTGAATTTGTGAGTGCACTTTTGCAGTTGAAATCACCACATGAGTCACTGTTGCATTTCAGCAGGCATTAAACTACAGGCTGTACAGTCTCACCACGGCAACCTGTGTTCTGAAAAGTGGTGCCACAGCTGGAGTTCTGACTGTTTTTTCACCCACTTCTCTCTCCTTTATGTCAAGGTGAAAGCTGCCTCAAAGTATGTGGATGTACCTGTAAGTGAGACTTTTCTGTCCATCTCTTTTATGTGTGTATACTTGTTAAAGCTAAAATGTCTTAGTCAACTCATTAATCAGCCCTGTCTACTATAAAATACATTTATCTATGACTAATTTGCTTTGTCAAATATGTTAGAGGAAATATCATGTACTGCATCCCACCTGTGGTTAGGCTGAAGCTACTAAAACACTTGGTAAAGGTTTTTGCTATATATATCTTTTTATGTGTACCTGTGTTAGCCACGTCCTATGGCAAAAAAACAAAACAAAACAGTGGCCCTTTTGTATTCATTAAATTGAATTGTGATATCAAGAATCAAAATTTAAATTTAATAGCGAGACTCCCAAAGATTCCCACCCCTACATGTGGAGGTGGTCTGGTCCGCATTGTGATAAGGGGGTTAAATCCAATCTATACAGTTTGGCCACGTTCGTAGGAAAAGAATCCTTGTTAATACCAGCAGTAAATGTAAAGGCTGGTGATCAGATGTTATTATCCAGATTATTTATCCAGATACAGATTGCATGTTAAAGGTACCCTGTAATGTTTTGGACCTCTGTGGAATAATGTTTTAAGAGCGGGTCCCTATTTTGTTAGTATCTCATGCATATGCACAAGAACACACGAGTGCGCTGTGGACGTCATATATGTGGCTTCACACTATTGCACTCATCAAATTGAACTATAGTCCAGCAGAACTATAATCCGATCAATACTGGATTTTTAAGGTTAATACCAATATCAATATTTGAGGCTTTTAAAAAGAAATCGGATTTTACAGTGTCAGTACTCTCTAGTGGACAAACATTGTAATGAAGACACTGTTTTTAAATGACCTCAAACATATATATTTATTTATTTTCTATACTGCACATTCTTGTGGCTTATTACCTGACGCCAATCTCAATATATCTGGGATAAGCTAATATTGGCAAATATATCGGTAATGTAAACATCATTGTGTTTGTTTACAAGAAATGTTTACATGTTACCTTTAATATCATACCTTTAATATGGGGTATGAATGTTCAGAGATCCATTTGAAAAGAATATTTTATGTTGACAGTCAACAGTTTAAAGATCCCTTCTATATAAATGTTTGCTTGTTATATTAATAAAAAAATGGAATACTGGCAAAGATACAGATAGATACAAAATGTATTTGAACATGCAAATTAGTTAATAATCATTTTGAGGAGACAGAGTTGCAATAATATAACAATTGGTCTCATAAATTGATGAATTTAATGGCTCAATTTTGTCTTATTGTGCAAACTAAATATAATTTAAATTAAATTATTCACGTGAAAGTAGACCCTAAATTATAAACAATAGCCTTTTGTTCCCTAGTGATGCGCGTGTGTTTGTGTGTGTTTCTTGTACATGTACAAATATTTGACCATGCTTTCACATGTAGAATCATAATCCAGATGGTATTGGTTGTCGTATTTCCACATCGAATATCCCCGTGTTTCCTCCCCCAAATGTCCATTCATATGCATGTGGCCAGACACCGACAGGCAGCCATGCCTCGTGACTCTCTCCCTGTGCAGTACACATTGTAAGTCCATGTTGTACAACACATGCCCATTCTGCTGTCAGGGTGGCGGTGGTGGTGGTGTGTGTGTGTATATATATGTGTGTGTGCGCATCAGATCTGTATTAGCTGCCAACACTCCGGCCGTAGCAACATGCCAAATTTCAAATTAATGCCTTGTCAGTGAATGTGACGAGGCACTGTGTACGCTGGCAGGGGTCACAGTTTCCAGCACTGAACGCTAATTGTGTCCTTAATGTACAAAATTAGAGTTTCACTGGTAAAAAAAGACACTCATTTACACATTGTAAGCATCATTACAGATGTGTTAACTAAGTTTAGTAGCAGTTAGCGATGAGTTCTTTGCGTGACTTTTGGAATCTGTATGACTTGGAGAAAAGAGAGAGAAACGGAGACCAAAATCTCATCTTGAAAGTGGTAAGATATGTTGGAGATTGATGTAAGAAAGAGAACTAAGGTGCCGTTTACAAACGCATTGTCCTCAGTGAATATTTTAGATGTCAGAATGGCAGGCCTCCTAACAATCTGCTCTCCCCATCAAACCCAACTCTCCAGTGCCCCTGTTCACTTTGCACATGCCCAGACTGTGAAAGTTTGTTTCTAGCCAAGCTCAACTCACTGACAAGAGCTGACTGAAGACTGCCCTGTAGTCCAGAGTCTGCATCCTTGCAAATTAAACACTTTGGAGATGCAAACGTTCCTTTTCTCCAAAAAACTGAACATTTTAGAAAACCATCTCAATTTGAATGTTAATATAATTGGCCTCCACTTAAATTATGTGAAATACATTTGTACCTTGTACATTTGTAACATGATTAAGAGTCTACAGCCATTCAATTCAGTTTTATTTATATAGCGCCATATCATAACAACGTTATCTCAGGGCATTTTGTCATAAAGAGCAGGTCTAGACCGACTCCTTATGTGTACAGAGACCCAACAATTCCCACCAAGAGCAAGCACAAGCAACAGTGGCAAGGAAAAACTCCCTTTTAACAGGAGGAAACCTCCAGCAGAACCAGAACCAGGCTCTGGGTGGGCGGTCATCTGCCTCGACCAGTTGGGTTGAGAGAGAGGGAAGGGAGAGAGAGAGAGAGAGAGAGCATGAGGAAAGCGAACAAGCAGTTGCACAGCGCAGTTCAGTTCTACATGCAGATGTAAAGCAGCAGTAGTGGAAATAGCCATGCTGGCAGCTCTGTGAGGCTGTACTTAGGCACAGCAGTGCTTTGAGCTAATTGATAACTTCAGCATGCTAAAATGCTCACAATGACAATGCTAATCAGGTATAATGTTAATCATTGTTACCATCTTCCTTTAGCGTGTCAGCAGATATTTGATAAAAGAACAAATAAAAATGTTGACCTGATGATGGCGCTAGATGGTCGAAAAACTTGACTTGTTTACCATCACTTTCCTTTGACCAAATTGATAAATGAGCGGATGAATTTGCCAGGATCCCCAAAAGGATTTTAAAAAAAGGATTCAGCAACTGGATTGAAGCTTACATCCAAACACTTGAAACACACTTTTGTGTTTGATATATTTCTGTGTAATGTTCATACAGATACATACGTGTTCAAGTGAGCATAATGTCACATAACGTTACTCAGGTGAAAAGACAGCAAGGCAGTTAACGTTACATTACAAGCTTGATTACATCCAGTGTGTTTTTCTTTCATGCTTAAATAAATGTGTCCAAGATGTTCATTATATGCCTTTCCTATCATAGCGTTAACACTATCAAAAGGTACATTAATGTTAGCTAGGAAGTGGTTGAATGCTAACGTTAGCTGTTGTCTAACGGTAGCTAATGGGTTATCAAATGTTGTTTTACCTTGAAGTAAGGCCCGATGTCCCTCCGGATTTTCACTATCCATTATCTTCTCAGTTGCTGATCAATCCTGAAGCAGCGAAATGATAACGATTTGTCAGATTGTCTACGTTTATAGGACAAGCAACCTGGAACACAGCAATTTGACATTATCCTTTCGATTACAGTATTTGAGCTTCCCACCCTGAGCGTGATGTCAGAGGAAAATGGCCGCCATGTGAATATGGTGTATGGCAATTCATCCAATAGTTGTCAGAGGTTTTCACCCAATACCATAAATGTCAACCTCAAAGGTGGTGCTAGATAAAAAGTAAGGCGATCATTAGTCAGTAGGATTCATCCTCTGGGCACCATCTGTACCCAATTTCATGGCAATCCATTCAGTAGTTGTTTAGATATTTTAGTCTGGACCAAAGAGATGCCTGACCGTCATTGCCATCACTTCTTATTACAGCTTATGTTGAAATGCCAGAACAATCCACTGAATTACAATTTTAGCTGGACTGGTTTCATTTTAAGTTAGTATTTTGTTTCTTAAAGGTTAATTCTGGTATGTTTAAACCCAAGCCCTATTTTTTACATATATTGGGGTCTACATGGCTAATAGTTATCCAAAGTTTTGGAATTGGTCCAGCAGATCACCTCTTGTGGACAACTGCGCCCGTCAAAGTACGTCCCCTAAAGTGCTTGTTTTTGCCACTGACAGACTCAGATTGTTATTCTAAGTGCCTGAGCTGTGATTGTAATTCACACAGCATCTTTGATAGTTTTCATTGCTATTTCAAATGTGAAAAAAAAGATACAAACGAGTAACTTTCTCACAAATCCCTCTGTGTTTCTAGTGAATTAGTTACTAATCAGAATGAAACATGATACTTACCACTTAACATCCAGTTAAGTAGTTTAAAGGCTGGAAAAAATCTTGTCTGACAGTCTCTTATGTATTCTGTATCAGCTCGTTCCAGCTCTTAATTGAAGCTATACAGTGTTTACATTTAATGAAATATTTCACCAAATACTGTTTTTTATGGCTGCACCATTCCATCAAATGAAAATATTCTATATATCTTTTACTTATTCAGCCTTACATATTTGGTATCTTTGGAAACTTTGGGATCTCCACTAGGATTCAAAATAAAGTTCTGTAGCCTGGGAACCAGACAAATCTGCAAGCTCATGTTTTATTTTGCTCTGGCAGATGCATTTGGTCCCCCTCCCTTTCAGACAGATTTCCAGCTGACCAGGCCCGGGTCGGGCCAATCAGAACCGTTTACCTAATATGGGGCGGGTTTGATATAGTGACTGTACAGAGGAGCACTGTTGACGCGTAAACAACCAAGGAACGTTTTGAATCCGCTATCACATCAGTATTAAACAAATTAGCCAGTATATTTTCTCTAAAAGAAGAACAAACACCACTCAGCACTAAATCACACGTTAGGTTGCTCTGATTGGTTGTAGATCTATCGTCTGTGTAGTTATTACAGAATATTTATATTTTTGTATGCATTTAGCAAATGTTATTTTAGTTAGATGGGATAAAATAATATTTTTACACTTCACCAGTTGGCTGAGCATATGCCGTTTTCTCTTTTTCCCTGTCCCTTGCAGAAGCCAGGGATGGACGTTGCGGACGGTTATGTGACGTTTGTTCGCCATTCCCAGGACATGCTGCGGGAGAAGGTCAATGAGGAGGTGTACGTAGAGAGATTATTTGATGTAAGTAAGCTCAGCTGCTCCGCCTCCATCAAAGGGAGGCTTAGTAACGACAGGGTTTCATTCACTCCACCTGATCATTTGTGAGATAAAAAAGAAAAATACAAGTCACAGTAGAGTGAACCAAAGTCAAATGATTACAGTCATAACTAACAGATAGATAGATAGATAGATAGATAGATAGATAGATAGATAGAAATGTTCCCAATGTACATGTGAGCTTTAATCTGAATGGAGTGCAACACAGCCAGAGTTCTTTGTACTTTTGTCATTTTCAGACAGCTTTGAAAGGACTATTTCATAATAATAACAATAATAATAATTAGAGTTATGGGAATTTATAATTTTTTAAAAACATTTTTCAACCCTTAATAATAATTGATTTTCAAAAATGCATGTAACATGATTGATGATATTGGTAAATTGTTGTTTTAACCAGATCTTGCAGGGTCACTCCCAGTCATTTTCAAACAGCATTGAAAACAAATCAAAAGGTGTTCTACTCACGTTTAGTTTCATGTTAAGTGGAATATGGTCTAAAGTGATGTAAAACAGTTAGGGCATAAAGGGGCAAGGGCACGAGTTACTATGAAAATGTCATTTCATTTTTTGGACCCTAATTTTCAACTTAAATTTCCCACAATTTTACACATTTATTCCACATTGAATGACATTATTATACATATATTATGTAAATGCTTCTTTTAGACTGTCCTCACCAGAAAAAAATACTGCATTGGTTGTTTGTGGTCTTGGTAAAAAGAAACCAACACTGGAAATGCAAACATAGGTGGTTTTAGGTATTTGCACAATCTTTCCATAACCAAGTAGATTCAGTTGCCTAACCCTAACCAGACGTTAACCATAGAGGTGGCAGATCAGAAAACACTCATATGGGTTGTTTTGGAGGGCAATGACAAATTCACTTTTTTGTTGTTTAGTTTGGAGTACTGGGCCATTTCCAACACTTTATGTAAGTTACATATATTTGGTATCTTTGGGATCTCTGCTTCAATGCAAAATTAAATCGGGTTAGTAATGATGGACCTGCAGGTGAGTCTAGCAAGTTTAAAAATGTCAATGCTATCAAACTACCAAACTCATTATTACTTATTGTGTGTCATCTTGTGCACATTCATGTCTTTTTGGGTCTTTGAGAGTCACTTTGTGAAGCTGACTGTACTGACACATCAGTGTCCTTCTCCATAGCTGACAAACTGTAATCAACTCAAGCTGTAATCAACTTGCAAAACAGTCCCATGACACTGTTTGCCTCCACTATGTGAGATGAGGTCAAGTAACATCAAAACAATCAGTAAATCTCTAAGCCTCACTGCTGAGCCTCCTCTTAGGTCAAACTGGAGGATTTCTCCCCAAAATGTGCTAAAACAATCCCTGCAGCGGGAAGAGTTGGATATTTGAGCTCCAGATCTCTGCCTCTCTTGTCTCAGTCAGACGTATTTCTACACCACTGTTTATTCCTTTGTCACATGGTGTTTGTGTGCAGTTGGTGCTGATCTTGAGGAGGGATTATCCTAAGCAGCGTTCTCTCTTTCTGAATCAGCAAACAGCAGTTACTCAATTGAAAAAGGGGCACAAAAGATCACTATGTAAGATGGCTTAACTTTCCACCACAGATTCTGTACACATTTTCTTTTTCAGGACTTTCAATCAGGTCGTTTCACCAGCTAGTGTACTTAAGAGAAGCACTAAAACTCTGAGGCTAGTGACATGTGGATTACTTTGTGAAAAGACAGAGGTGGTACATTTGAGGGATAGCTCAACCATCATGTCATAATACGGTAAAAGTGCAACACACCAGCCATAGCACACACTCTGGCTGAAAGTCCTGTGTTTAGGTTTCCAGCCAGCCAGTAGTTGGTCAGACCAAAGTGAACATAGCACACAGAAAATAAAACTAAACTTCTAAATATGCAATGAGATCTTGTAACAATCCACAACACAGTGGTCACTGCTTCATTCTCTTGTCAGGCCTTTCACTATCTCAGAAGTTCAGCTCCCAGATTTCCTACAGTGATTAGGCCATCATCTAGTTCATAAATTGATCATGAGAGAGGATGCATCAGGATCTGGCTGGCTAACCCCATCAGATAAATCATTTCCTGGGGGACACCATACTATGCAATAGGGATACTGTCTGTACAGTAATCTGGAATCAAAGCTTACTGGGTGTAATCTTTGATCTCCAGGATTGAACAAACATATTTTCTTCGACTCAGTCAAGTCCTTTCTAAACTTGATTTTAGAATGCTTTATCCAGGGCTCAGACAGAAGGCAGTCTCGTCCTTTCAGCTAATCCAAAACACTTCTCAGTTCTTCTCAGGTGCTGTGTTTTCATTCATTTGTTTCTTAATGTACTTTTAATTTTATTTCATAAGCATTAATTAATAGATAAGTTCCACTCTTATTTTGAGGGTTGGCCATTGGTTCAACCTATTGTGATAACATAGGCCTACTTGCTTATATCTGGGAACACAGCACCATTGCTTAAAATAAGTCAGGCGGGTCAAGAAACACGAATATCCAAATAAGGTGGTAGATAGTAGATACTCTGGATAAACAGTTGGCTTGTTAACAACTGTCTCATTGTATTGTCGGACTTTGATGTAGTGATGTCACCATGTTCAAAGATCTCAGCAATTAACTTGGTGAGTAAATGTGACCAATCAATCAATAAAAATGATGGTCAAAACTGTGAAAATAAGACCTAAGTTGAAACAAACCAGAATTATTCTGTATGTGATTAATAGGATAATTGAATAAATAATAGATTGCTTGATCAATGAACTGCAGCTTTGATTATTTTAATGAAAGCTGAACGGTTGATCAGCTGAAACAGAGACAGGTAAAAACAGACAGGGACAGGTTGTGCAAACCTCTGCAACTGATGTAACTGTCACTCTCACTGTGTGAGCGTGTTCATGGTTGACTCTCTCTCAGCCTGAACAGTGTAGACATACAGTTGCATCCAACTGCCCGTGCTATTGTGTTGAATCGAGGCCTTGAGGTGAAATCCATCTCCTATGCTCTTCCTCTCTGTTCGTCCTGACAGAGGGTGACAGAGAGGTGCCCAGCACTGGATGTTTGCTGTTTGTTGCTGCGTCTTGACCCGTTGCTTTGCCATATATCCTCTTTTCCTCGACAAGAGCATTTCTGCCGGGATTTGTCTCATCCTAGCTTCTCTTTGTTGTCATTCCGTATCAGTTCTCCCCGCGGCGTCACCAAGGCCGATGAAGGTGTCTCTGGCTGCTCTCTGCAGCTCTGTTGTGCTTTTCTTGTCACTCCACCCTTTTTATCCTCTCGCCTTCTTGTCTTTTTATCTGGTTAAGGATGGCGGCACACAAAATGGAACATTAAGGCTTGACTCTAGGCTTAAAGGCAGAGTTGTTTTCTATGTGTCTGATGTTTTTATAATTATTATATTTATATTTATTATTATTTGTATTTTTTTCATAAAACCAAACTAGAATGGATACACTATGTGCTAATGTTGATACCACACTATTATGGAGCTTAGTATACAATAAATTAATATGTTTCGCACTTATCGGAGATTTTACCATGGAAGACTACTACTAGGGCCCAAGAATGCTGACCCTGAGCTGGCCCCAGGCCGACAACATCTTATCATCAGAAATTAGTCTCATATACACATAATTTATAGTTCTGCAGTAAGGGGTTAAAAAAAGGCAGGTTAAAAAAAGGCATCAAACCAGCATTAAATAAATTCAGTAAATTCTGAAACATGAGAATATGGAATAAGGGCCAAGTTAACCTAATTAAGTCCACACCTCACTCAGATCTAACCATTGCAGGTGCAGGAATAGTCAATCATGGACTCAATTAACAATATAAGATCTCCCATAGAAATCAGGTGACTTTAATTCCTCCTGAAGTTTATCAGAATGAGACACTCCTGAGATCTAGAAAAGCAGTGAGTTTGTCTAAGCTGTAAAAGAGATGCAGGATATATAGGCTGTTCTCCTAGAAGTGCTTTATAAATATAAACTAAAGAGTGAAGGTCTTTTCTAACTGACATATAGGGCCAAGTTCTAAAGCTTCTCCTGATATGGATCTCAGAGCACTGTGATACAAAGGCAAAATAGAAGTTACCTGGATTTAACTCATGTCCTACAATTACATGTGTAGCTCAATGTCGCTCTATATCTTAAAGTGAATGACAGAGTGTAAACACAGTTACTGTAGGGACTATGGTTAAAGCACAATACAACACGATACATCCATCCAGTGTTGCAGAGGTGCCATCTGCAGCTGGGATCCAATGCTGAACTATAAATCAAGCCCTACACCATGGGTATCTATGGCAGCACCAACATCAACCCCTTACATCAAGTATAAACCCATCTTAAGTGCAATAAAGACATGATGCAGTCTGCAGCTGTATCTGCATATCATCATTATGTAAAATTATGCTTTTATTATATTGTATGTACTGCCTTGGCAATATAGATTCCTGTTACAGGCTACCAAAGACAAATACCCCTGTGTGTTTGTGTGTGTGTGTGTGTATTGTGTTTGGGGGGTGTTGTCCTCTTAAAATAAGGTCAGGATGGACCTTAATCTTTGCTTTGTTAGGCATCCCCTCCCCTCCCTTGGTGGGCTGCTGACTTCATTTATTTATCTGTTTTGTCCGTTTGCCCTGGTGAGGATTACAACCTGTGTCCCATACATGCTCACAATAAGGTGGCTCGCTACATAGAAATATTGTCTTATGGCTTATAGGTTTTCTTAGGTCCTTTCCTAAAATGGCATTTAAGTTTGCAATTTTAAAACAAGATTCACACTGTCTCCATCTTAGCAAGGCACTTTATCTATTATCTAATCTTACCAATCCTACAAAAGTGAGTCATCAGGGTGAGATTACCTCTTTCACCTATTTGCAATACAAATCAGTTTGTTTCAAGAATTTTCTAGAATTCATTTAAAATGATGAAGAAAAAAAAATATAAAATGACAATGAAAAAGGTATAAATAAGAAAGGAAGATGACCAAAAACAAACAGCTGAAAAGACAACAAAGTGCTTGGAAATTTTTTTTCACTGTGTATATATATATATATATATATATATATATATGTTCAAATTGTTTTTTCAAGACTAGAAAGACATTTTATGATGTTTTGGTGACCCGCCAGGGTACATTTTTTATGCCGGCTGACAAGATTAAAGTCTTTAAATCTTTCAGTGTGCCATAATAAAGAACTCCATTAATGCCATAACAGTTGTAAAGAGATTACATCAACACATCAAGTCATTTAAGCATGTTTCATTTCACACATCCCTGCCAAATCTGAAGATGAACAGCAAAGTGTGTTTGGTCTGGCTACAGCCAGCTGAATAGAATGTAATTAGAATATGATCCTGCCTTTAGAAAATTGAAGGTTAAAGGTGGGAGATGGAACACAGGCTTAATGGAGACACTTTGCATGTGCCTCAAAGTAATTTAGGTTTCTTAAACATGTTTGGCTGTCTCCTCCAGAGAGATTAAGCCTAAGGTTATATGTCATTTTAATTGGGGTTCTGACATGCATTTATCTCAAGATGCCTTATAATATCACCCACAGTAAGCAGATTATTTCACTATGGCCTCTTAATTTCTAAATATGTGTCAACACACAATTTGCCATCTAGGGTGACAGCAGACAGGCCCATATGTGGTCTAATACTTATAATGTTGAACAAACAACAGTGTCTCAAGAAATGAATCATAATCGGAGACATTAAAAGTGTTAATACCCATGTTTTGACATAGATTGGCGAGTAGAGGTCTTGGCAGAGCAGGACATTGTTAATTGATATTTGACCCATTTCTCTGACCAATCTGACGAGGGAAAAAAACCTTTCTACTTGTTATTTTTCCTCTGTCATAACATAGAATGTGTTACTTTTTGATGTTTAAATCAGATTTACTTTATACTATTTTACTAAGCACAATCCTGAGCAGCAATCCAATCATAGAATTGTTTTAATATTATTTTTTTGCTGTTGTGAAAATTGCTCTGAAGGCAGGTGTCTGTGGCATCATGATTAAACTTGCGTGGAAATCCCCTGCAAAAAGGTAGCTGTTGGCTGTTGTGAAGTTGATTTTATTTTCTGATCTGTGGCTGCCTCAGGTCATAACCTTATTAAGCAGATACATTTGAAAACATTTTGCATCCACACTAAGACAGCATTCTTCCCATCAGAAACAGAGCTTCTTTGAAAACATTCTCCAGAGTGGGTACATTTTTCAAATACTACTTTTACATTGAAGTGTGTTGTCATTGACTTACGGTATCTTTCTCTCACATTATTATGTAAATGTAAAACAGTGGTGTCACATGGAGGTTGGAGGCAGTGCCTGTGGACCGGCAGACCAAGGTGATGGATCCCATTTTTTAAAAAAGGGGGAGAGGATCATGTGCTCTTACTATCAAGGTATCATACTGCTCAGTGCCTTTGGGAAACCTTATGCCAAGGTACTGGAAAGGATACGCTGGGCAGTCCTCAAACCTCAGATTCAGGAGGAGGAAAGAGGATTCCATTCACGTTGTGGAACAGTGAACCAGCTCTTTATCCTAGCTATGGGTCATGGAAGTTTGCCCATTCAGTCTACGTGTGTTTTGTTACCGTGTCGCCCGGCCCGGGGTACTGCAGGAATAGGGAGTACCAGGGCCATTACTACAAGCCATTTGATCATCATATAGCTATGTGAGAGATTTTGTCTGCATTCTCAATGCATGCTGTCAGTGGGCATTGGGCTCCACCATGCAGGGTTGTGCCTCGTTACCAGTTCTGTTTGTGATTTTCATGGACAGAATCTCTAGGCACAGTTGACGTGGGCAGAGTGTCTAGTATGGTAGATTCAGAATTGCATATGCATTTTGTGGATGATGTGGTTCTGTTGCCTTCATTAGACCATGACCTCTAGTACTACTACATACTGGGTCAATTCTCTGACAGAAAACAGTGGTTTGCTGAGTTACTACCCAAAGTGAAGGAGTTCAAGTATCTTGGGGTCTTGTTCATGAGTGAGGGTAAGATAGAACACAAGATCAACAGATGGGCTGGTGGGTTGTGTGAGGAGAAAAGGCATCCGGAAAGAGCACAGAGTGAACCTCTGCTCCTTTACTTTGAAAGAAGCCAGACTGAGGTGGTTTAGGCATCTTGTAAGTCTGCCTCCTGAACGCCTCCCTTTGGAGGTATGGTCACATCCAACTGGGTGTAATCCATCCAGACAAAACACACTGGATGGATTACATATCCAACCTGACCTGGGAATGCCTTGGGATTCCCCAAGAAGAGCACATACGTCATGTGGTTAGAGAAGTCACCATACGTAGCCTCATGCCACCACAACCCAGACCCAGATGATTGGCAGAAAATGAATGGATTGATTGATGGAAGGTCTCAATGCAGCTGTCCAGCAGTTACTGTTGGCTTTGGTGAACAGGTAGCATTTGTGGGCTACAGTCAAATAATGAATGTATACTCTATACTGCAGTCAGCTGACGACAGACATGTAAATTACAACACCTTTTATGTGGTGTACTTAAACATTAAATAATGAATTACATAATGTTTTAACTCTTGAGGCCAGATAGAGTAACCCGCAATGCCTTTTAAAACAAAGCGGCACAAAAAATATCAATAACAAATATAATAGTAAAATAGTAGGTTAAAAAAAGTGGTGAAACAAAGTGATACAAACAAATATTTATATACATAAATGTATATGTACATACACATATAACATTGGGATATCATAAAAATGCCATCTTAAAAAAATACGTTTTTAAATGTTCAAAATGGCCTAAAACCTTTACTGTAGTTTGTTAGGTATGATGAGATCCATGTGTTATGTGTGTGAGTTAGGGGAATAGCGAGAAATTAATTTGGTCCCCCTGCACCCTTCCCCCCCTCCCCTCCATGGTTTAGTTCTTGAAAAGGTGGCTGAAGAGGCCCAGATTAAGACAGATGTGCTTAAATGATACTGAAGGGGGGACGGCACAGCCTGGGGATCATTGATTAAAAAAAGCCATGTCTTTAGCCTGAGCTAAATCCAGCCGTGCACTGATATACCACAGCTTACTGCCCCATGACACTCCCCCTGTAACAGGCAACCATCATGCCAGCCTGGTTGGGGGGAAAGGAGAGCAGTAAGAAAGACGAGGACAGAGATGGTGCTGTAGAGCCAGTGAGTCTTGGAGCCACCTCCCTCTTTCCCCATCCCCCCCGGCGGCTGGGTTGCAGATACTGGGATTACACAGGTCAATTATACACTTAATCTGCCTTTGCCCAGAGGGGATTAGGAGTGCGGCTCATTGATTGATTTGAAGTATTTCCGTTGACCTTAGTTATCAGATTCTCAAGCGTGGCAAAATTTCACTTCTGTGTGACGAAAGTTAAACCTCTTTTTAATCGCTGCTACTCCTCCCGTCTTGCTCTGCTTACCAACTACTGGACGGCTGTGACGCACCGGAGCGACGGCAGGGGTCAGATTGAGCTACAGATTAGGGGATTTGAGATTGTCATCGCTGCCGTTGTACTTTGGTCACGGCGGTTGGGTTTGTGGACGAGTGAGTGTGTATGTGGGGGTTAGTGGTGACAGAGAATGCCAGCAGACTAGCGGGTGATGGAGCTGCCTTCCTACCACTTGGCTGTCCGGGGACACTTCACCACTTTGCTGGCTCCGGTCATGAACTGCCGGCCTCACAGCCATGCCAAGTGAACAATTTAATCAACACTGAGCTCAGGCAACACGCAAACTTAACTCCCTCAGCCTGTCAGACGTCTTATTCTGCTCAAATGACTCGTTTATGTGAGGATAAAATAAAGAGAACGAGTACGATCATGGAAAAAGTGAAAACGATTACTCAAAAATTCTGAGAGCAGGGAATCATAATTGACACAACTTCATGACTAAAAAGTATTAAGTAAAAATTTAACAATAGAAAGTTAGAAATTAATTTTTCCTTATTTCAGTGGAGGGATTATTATTCTCTATGATCAAATCATCTGTACTGATTAAAAGATTTAGATCAAAACAGATCAGTGTGAGGATATTTATAAGAAGTAGTCTGATTGATATATATGACTTGATTAGAGCTCAAAAGATTAGTTGATTAATTGATCGATCAACTAATAACAAGGAAGCAAATGCACAACTGCCTGTGAAATAATTAAACAGATGTCAAACAAAAACTTTTTTTTTTTTTTAAATTTGCTTTGAATCATGAATTTAGACAACAAAATTTTGTATAATGACTTAAAACATGCTATTGTCATGTCACAACGATACAATTCCACTGAAAGACAACAGTTCAATGATATATCACATTCATAGACAAAGAATGATGAATTGATATATTACCTTGCAACATCTGATCTGATAATTTTCTCACTTTTTCTTACTGATAATGAAAACTATAACTCATTACATCAGCCAACATTATAGCTGCAGTTTATCTCTATCTATCTATGTTTTGTTGTGGGATTGGCTTTTTCAGATCAGTTTGCTGTTTCTGAGAGACAATGACCAGATGTGCTTTACCCTTCCTCCACAACAATATGACTGCAATACTGCATTGATGTCCTCTTGTTGTTTTTCATACCAGTCAGTCATTTTAGGTTGAAGTTGAAGTAAAATAACTATAAAAGGATTACACAACGAATAGGGAGGAAAATAATGGCCATAGTCATTGGTCACAATAATAAAAAAGGCCAGACAAGCTGGATAGGTTAGATTGACTGTGTGTGACTGTTCAAAACATGCTCTGAAAAGGTTTCACTTCCGTTTAATGAAGTCTGTAAGCAGCTTATAGTCCTTAATAATTACTGAGACAGAGCATTTTGTTTCCCTGCTTCGTTTCTTTCGGGTCTAAATCCTCTGTGAGCATTCCCAGTGCAGTGTTGCCAGGAGGAAACAGCTAAGGACACTAAAGCCCCGATCATCCCGAGAGGAGGGAAATACAAGTTTAATGGAGACTCCTCCTTTGTCAGGTCCCGCTGGTTTATTGATGAGGGCCGGCAGGGTGAATTGATTGAGGACACACATGTCATCTCTCGGGTCTCTATCACCCTTTTACAGCCCCCTTCCATCCCTCTTTCCATCCGCCTTGTTAAAAAGGGAGGTACGGTGGCATTTGTTTGATTAACTTGTCTGACAAAAGTGACAGCTGCTCACGGGCGTATGTGGATGAGTGGCCCAGCGCCGCTCCCTCTTTGTACATCTGTCAGAGCCGGAGCAGGGCAAGCAGGGTGAAAAGAGACAAATTGGACCCAAAAAGAAGGCCATTCACCTTCCCCAGACCCCCCTCTGGTGCTCCACCCCTCTATCCCATTCAGGTGCTCTGCGGGACCCTCAAGTGCTTGCTGGCTTATTCCATTTTCACTCCCTCTATAGAGTTCCCTGAGCCCACAAGTGTTTTAGCCCTCTTTTTCCTTCCCTCAATCTACCCCTAAGCGGCTCTTTGTAAGTAGAATGGCTCACTTTTCTCAGGGCCTGAAGCTGGCGGCTTTTTTCTTTTTTTGTTGTCCACCACAGAGCTTTTCTGTCGTTCATTGTATGTTTACTCAATGACTGGTTGCTGACCGTAATTCCAACTGTTTAGTTCCTCACAACATGGCCCCCAACCCCCTCCACCCACTGCCCCAAATATACACCCATCCCTTCTCCAAACCACTGTGTTTTTATAAAGTTGCTCCTTATTTAGTCGCTCTTGTCCGTTGAACTGACACTTGCAGGAAGAAGGAGACGGCTGTTTTGTAAGAGACCCAGATTGCTGGCCTGAAAAGAAACCCAGACCTGAGATAAACATTTACCTTTCTCCTGTGATGCTGCGCCCTGGGTTGATTGCCATCCTGTACCTCAGCACTCCTTACTTAACCAGCTGCCTGACTGAAATGCCCACTGAGCCCGTTTTGTTGCTGTCCCAGCTGTGCTCAGACTGTGGTCAATGGTCAGCTGTGGTTCGTCTTTTGTGTCACCGGCACAATCAAAACAGTTTGAGACCTGTGAGCTCGTTGAGCCCAAAACTTTACTTTAGACGTACTTTCAGGGCCCCTCTGCTCCTTCCTTCCCCTCTAACACCCATTTCCTTGAATGAAAAGAGAGTGTCAGAAAGAGGGAGAGAGAGTCAAAAGATGACAATATCCAGTACAAGATGCCTATTGAGCTTCTGTGAAAAGCCCCTTTTTGCCTTTCCACACTAAGGCAGATACATTTGAAAACATGTTTATGTGTTACACGGAGTTCCCTTCATACTTGCATTTTCACATAATTTTATAATAGAATAATAGGAAAATGGTTAAAGAGAAGGCACAAATGTTTGCATGATCATCCTAACATAGTACGTGCACAGCCATACAGTGTGTACATTGAAAAATTTGTCATTTTCCTCATTTCCATACTGGCCATAATTCTTGAAGGCTGCGGTTCAAACAAAGTGCTTGTTGAATCATCTAACAATATCTCAAACCCCCTTGGTGACGGTGGAATCAAAGGGGGGGGGACTGCCACTACATGTGGCAACCAGGACATTTTTAGTTGGCAAACACGATTGTGCTCTGGAGCTATCATTTGTTATAGAGTGTGCCTGAAGGGTCTCAGTGAGACAATGGACCCGTTCTGTTCTCTGTGATATCTTTCTGTTCTCTGCAGTCAGACAACTGCACAAGTAAAACAATGACTAGGGATCATAAATGCTACCTGCTAACCAGCAGGATGACATGCAGCAAGGTCCCGGTCGGAATAGGGGACATTGTGGTTACCTGGTCAGCGTCTTAAAATCCTAGACCACCATGTAGCCCTGCACAAAGTTAAATGTGTATTTAATCTTGTGCAGGGTTAAAAGATTTATTAAATGTGCGTTATCTTACTTTTAAGACAATACAATACAATTTCTTATGCACAGAGAAAAAAAAACAGTTTGACAAACCATTAAATATTGGGAATGAGTCCGTTTTAAATTGTTGAGGAAATTCTATCTCGGTTCAGTCATAGCCCAGAATGGGCTTTAATTCATATGTTACCCCTCTTGATGCACAGCAGAAATGCAAGAGAGAAAAAACACTATCATCAGACCATTAGTCTCCCTAAATTTTCATCTTTTATTCATGTTAAGTACTTACAGTATGAATATCCAGCAAAACGCCTATACATTCGGCATGTGAGCAAATAGGAATTTGCTTAATGTCCTTTTTCACTCTGCTAACTCTGTCAGATTGTGGGCTATAAAGTAGGCAGAAGAATTCTATATTCAATCTAATAAATGATGACACTGATAAGAAAATGTATTTGGGGATTTACAGTTTTGATTAGATGGATATTAAAGCCAGCGATATTGAAGGTTTCATTTCTGAAAAGAGCTTAATTTACTATTTTATCATCACTCACACAACAAGAGGACTTGTCAGTGAACTGAACTGGACGCGACAGAAAGTTTTCTCCTTAATGGTGCCCAATAACGTCTGTTTAGACAGCAAAACATTAGCATCTACGCTTCAACACCAGACCTGAGTTTTTAAATGTATCCACAATGAACTGAAATATGTCAAAACCTCTCATTTGGGCAGTTGGAATGCCAGCTTAGTATGGATAGAAGGTCAGGGAGGAAAGACACATTTCCAACTTTGTCCACATTAGTGTGGAAGTGGCCTCAGGGATGACATCATCCAGTGCAAGATGGTGAGCCCCATTAGCCTCCTGTGAAAAGCTCCATTTGTTCTCTGAGGGTCAAGCATAGTCCTGCTGTTGGGTGACAAGGTGAGCATGGAGCTTGGAGGGATGGGGACTTGTTGGTGTTGGTACTGAGATTGGGGTTGGGGGACGGGCTCCCAACCTATTGTGTGAGTTACTATGGTAATTGGGTGTCGTCATCAATAGGCCCTCTCTGCTGAGCTGGTGAGTAGGACTAGAATAGGCCAGCGGTGGGCTCTGAAAGGCAGAGCAGGTAGGATTAGACAAGCCCTTTGTCCAAAGTGCATAATGTCTTGCAGTCAGATTTAAAGCCCCCCCACCCACACCAGACTTATCCGTATTTGTTTCCTTGTCTGTGCATATGTGGGCTATGGGTGTATACCAGTGTAAGCATGTGTGTTTGAAAGAAAAAGTAGTGTTGCTTTATGGCACACAGCGGCCTTCCCTCTCCTTCGCAAGGAAGCCTGTCACTTGGCATTAGTGTTGCTGCACAAGCAATCATCATTCCATGCCTCCTTCTAATTGCGGGGTCTCAGCAGGACATGCGCTCTCGCTCTCTCTCTCTCTCACACACACACACACACACACACACACACACACACACACACACACATAGCTTACATACATGGCCTTAGTGTAGCAATGGCAATACCATAACTTTTAATCTCTTAAGCTAAATGGTCATATGACCATGAAAAAAGGGGATCCCAATACTTCTGGTTATATGTTTGTAGTCACCAGTAATTCAACTGCGACTGAGATAATGAATTTATTTGGAATATGAGCTTTACTTTCATTTTCAAACAGTTCACTAAGGCGTTCAAGCACTCAGGTGGGAGTAGGTCACACCAGCCTGTTCTCATTCCCAGGGTGTCAAATACCGATGCTTTGTCACGCCCCCCAGCGTCTCGTACAGATACACAAGGTACCCTTGAGCATGCAAACAAACACTAGACCTTCACCCAAGAGACCTGGGTTCGCATCCTGTGTGAAACCAAGTCCACGTTGAGTAATATAAAGTTTTAACATGACTTACACCAAACCATGATCTTTTCCCATATCCAGATTTAAGTTAAACTATGCTTATGTACAAAAAACATCCATATGCCATCTCCCACATGTAAACTGGTATTAATAAAGACAGATAATGGAGTAAGAATGTGTGCAGCTCATGTATACTTCAGACCAGGTGTACCCATTCTAAAGCTTTCTGAGGGTGATATTTGATTTCACCGATGAGTGAAAATTACTTGAGTGATATTTTTGCAGTCTGCAGCGATTTGTAAAATGGCAATCACAGGTGCATTAATAATTACATAATTACTATTTTGTGACCACATTTTTCACTAGTTTTATTTCAATTGGAGGCATCATTTCATTCCCCTGTTTATGTTATTTTTATTTAATCCTTTATTGTGGAGCACTTCGTAAAGTCTGTTTCGATACGAGCACTATAAACGATAATCACTGATTATCTTTCTGACATGTAATAATGTTCATTGGTATATCACTGCAAATGATTATTGACCAATGATAATTTACATATACATGTAATGAATGAATGGGCAGAGTTGTATTAAAATTATGATATTTGTCAGATTGTCAACGTAGCATAGACGGACTGCACTGTTAAAACGCCAACTTTGTCAATGCTGTCTTCAAACGTTTCTTTTGTATGTCAATATAGACCATGACACAATAAAGGCCTTTTAGATATGTTTCTGTTGTCAGCCAACTACAGGAGTGATTTGATCAAGAGCAGCAATGCAGACAGTTAGTTAGTTATCAGTTAGTCTTAACAGGTAGCATTTATAGCAGCAAAATCACTGTTTTATAGTATTTCATTGAAACTCTAAATAAGTGCTCACAGAGGATGTCAGAGGAAAGAGAACACAGAGAAACCAGCCATGTTTGTCAAAACACTACTCATCCATCCACACGCCTTACTAGATGGTGGCTGTGACGTGTAATTTCATGCTTTGCCACTTGCCATTTAAATGAAATAGGAGGGAGAAGAAGGGTCTTAAGCCTGATTTGGACTGGATTTATTTCTGTAGGGGAGGTGGGGTGATTTTAATATTACCTGTGCTGGTCAGTGATTTTAATCCCATCTGGAGCGTGTTTGGGTAACTTCTCACCCCCACCCTAGTGAATAAATATAAATATAAATAAATACAGCCGCAAATACCTACTGTTATTCGGCAAACCCACTGGTCCTCCAGCAATTTATAGCTGCTTGTCCTACTTTTTTTCCCTCTTTTTTCAGCCCAGTGTGAAGTTTGACTTTTGTGAGAAAATGAAGTAAGTAAAAAATGCTAATCTGATGGGAACCAATATGACAACAGAAAAGTTCAAGCCATCAGGACAGCAAGGCTCCGTAAAAGCAAATGGGCTGTTTTTTTAGCCTATGTTTGTTTACATTTTGAGACATGATTAACAGCTGAAAGGTGCTACGGATCTAGAACACATCTAAAGGTGTTCATTAAAAAATCTGGCCGCTGCTGGAACAAAAGACCTTCTGAGTGGTTCAACAGAACACTGAGGCATCACTAGTCCTTCACTGAATGAGCTTCTGAGTCTGTTAAAAACAATGTGTAATGGATGGCCTTCAAAATACAGAACTGTTCTTAGTTTGGCCTTTGTTCTCTTGTGATTGAGTCTGTGGTAAGGCCAATCACTGAGTTAGCCTTTCTGATCATCTTATTGATCCTGTTTTTATCATCTGCAGTGATGCTGCTGCCCCCCAGCAGAGGACAGCATAAAGTAGACACTAGCAAAGGTTCCCTGATAAAAACATGAAGCTTATTGTATATCAAAGGATATAATCTTGACTGAGCCTTCTTGAATACAACCTGAGTGTTCTTATTCCAGTTTAATGTACTGTCCAGGTAGACACCAAATATTTGTCAGACTGGACAATCTTTATCTGCTGATCCTTAATTATCACTGGGAAGACCTCTTCCTTCTTCCTTCTTCCTTCTGAAATCAATAATTAACTGTTTGGTCTACCCAACATTCAACTTTAGAAATTTGTATCACACCAGCTGACAAATAATTCGACCTGTCTTTTGTAGGCCAGGTCATCTGAAAACTTCTGGATTTGACAAGACACCTGACTATGCCTATAGTCAGTGGTATAGAGTGTGAATAAAAAGGGGATAGGACCGTGCCCTGTGGCAGTATTTTAATACTTCAGAACTTGAAGATTCTCAGGTAGGCTGTTGATTTGCGATGAACATCGTACATCGTACACATCGTTTCATGTCAGTGAGTTATGACTCAGAGAAGGTGTGCGATATTCAACTCAAATTCACTTCATGCAGCCCTCCAGCGCCCGCTTTTGACTTTGTCCTGCTGAATGTCAGTGTATATTAGGCTGCATTCAGACCAAATCAGGTGTTGCAGTGATAAGCGCAGTGTTGTGTGTGGGAGTGTCACTACATGGCCATGCTGATTGTAGCACTACTAACCAGCAATCCCAACTTGAAGAGCAATACAATGCCAAGCGACCGCACGACGTACTCCCTCGTGGCAGGGTTGAACAGCTGATGTACAGTCATCACGGCAGCGATCAGTCAGTCTCTCTTCCATCTTCACAGCTGCTCGATAAACAGCGGAATGCTACAGTAAACAGAGAAATGCTACATGGTATACAAAGTTCTTCTTCACTTGGGCGTCTTCCAGTTTGATCTCTGGCGTGACTGGCCACCGCAATGTGACGTCAGTTGTGTTTCTCGAAAAGTTGATTCTGTTTTAACTTTTTGGCACCCCCACATTCAAATAAATGGGAGGACTGGCGTTTTTGCTGCAGCGCCTGATTTGATCTGAATAGGCCTTACAGACTACATCCTCTAATTTCGCAGTGGTTAAAATGCCGTCTGGAGCGATGACTTAAATTAACGACGACCACAGTGAACCTCCCCCTCTAATGTTAATCCCATCCGAATGGGGCTTTAGGTGATTTTGTATTTTATATGTTGTGGGTAGGGCTTGGTATCATTTGAAAAATCCATAATATCTTTGTTTTGATATTAATTATAGGGATAAGAAAACCCACCTAAGAATCTGACCAAGCATTCAATGCCAACTTTCAATACATTCAATACCCTTTTTGATACTTGATGCGCTGGACACATTTCTGGTGGCACTCATACAGGGCTGAGATTCAGCCCTAGTTGGGCATTTATCAATTTGAAAACTCTTAAGTGTGAGTAGAAAACAGGTGTTTGCATTTTTGCATTGAGGGCATAGCCTGAATCTTGGCTGATTCCTGCACTCACAGTAAAGTTAAGGATTAGTGTGGGTCTACTGTAGTGTGTAATTTTCTCTTAAAAGGGGCACTGTTTAAATTTTTTCAATACTGGTGCCAATACTATATCTAAGTTTTGTTACAATACTAAATCAGTGCTTTTTTTCAATGCTTTACAATATTGTGTTAAGTATAAAAACTTACAAAAACTTTTTAATCTAAGAAAATAAGATCAATTCTCAAGTGGTTAATCTTGTCTTAATTCAAACAGATGAACAACAACCAAGTAAAATACACAACAAAAACAAAGTTATAATTTAATTCAGTAAAAATCTGAACAAACAATATGTAAACAAGACTATAATCTGAAACGAGCATTCAATGCCAACTTTCAGTACATGACAGTTTTCAGTACTCACCTGACATACTCCGTACTCAGTACTCAACAAGTATTGTGGTTTCTTACTCAGCCCTACATTTTAAAAGCACACACACACACACACCCATGCACACACATGTAGGAGCAGTAGCAGAGGCAGAAAGAGGCAGAGTCCCAGGTTGCTTGTAATCCCTGTGTACCCCCTGTGGTGAGGCCCCTCCTCAGCTCCAACATTCCTGGCTCTCAGCAGCACAAAAGCTCCTGAGCTGCCCCACAAAAGAGGGCCTCTGACCTAACAAATCAGTTGGCTTTTTTGAGGTTTTGTGTTGTGTGTGTTTGTGTGTGTGTGTAAATATGCTTGTATTATTAGCCCTTTTTACTCACATGCACTTTAATGGCATATTTATCCTATCTTTAATCAAAAGCATTGGATTTTAATTTTAGAGCATGAGTTTAATAATATAAAATTTTAATGATCCCCCTCAAAACTCTGCTCGCATGCAGATTTGATCTACTCTTGCTCAAAACTGTATGTTTGCACTCAGATATACTGACAGATATATCTGTCCTCCTTATCCTTGCTTTCAAGCCAATTCTGCATGCTCGCTAAACTTCTGCTCTCGAATGTTTTGTGTAACTACTGAGGGGTGCTTGTTTTTGACCTCAGCGCACCACTTAGGGGTGGTTGTCCTTCCTTTAGTTGGGTTATGTCCACTCAAAAGAGTTATTACAATGTACTCCGCTTTCTTTTGTGATTTATTTAAATAAAAAAGCAGTTGATTCCTGCATGAATTTGCCGTATTTGTGCAGTATTAACCTCAACCTAGCAGCCTTTTTGTGACAGCAGCACCCCGACCACACATAATCAGTCCTGTCAGCTGTAGGTAGGTAATGTTTACCAGAGGTAGTCTCTGTAGTACCTGGAACTATCTGTCAAAAAGGGGTAGTAGTACATAGTATACATGTAGGGTTTGGCTGTATTCTACCCACATCTAAGTTCCCTCTCATTGTCTCATCTCACTACACAGCAAATATATGTAAAAGGGTCATGAAAAAGGTGAGTAGCTGGATGGGGAGGGAGAGAAGAAGAGGTGTGCCCTTTTTTGCATCAAATCCTGCTGGTGGCAGGCCCCCCCTGCCAAGCGCCATGTGAACACTTGGGTGTGAACGCTGGATTCATGGTGGTGGGTGGGGGTTTTTGGTGGGATGGGTGGGTTGGTGTCAGATGGGGGCAGGAGGTCGTACTGTCTCCCAGCTCTCGCTCAAAGGGGGATGGACCAGCAGATGTATATGTGTGTATGTGGGAGTGTGTGTGTTGTGTTGTGTGGGGCGTGCATGTCGCCTGTGTATAGGTAGGGGTTCGTCAGCATGTCATGAGGTGATAAAACACACACAAATGCACACACACATCCAGTTAACCCAGTTGAAGGAATGGAAGCCCTTCCTTCAGATGGAACTCGTTAGAATGTCACAGATTTGATCCCTGTCGGGTTATGGCATTATGTATTCAGAGCCATATTACGCTTGTTTTGGCTGTCAGAGAGTGCTAGCCCCCTGCTGATCCCCATGCAGCCTAAAAAAGAGAGCTTGCGTGAATTTGTCTGTTCTGATGATTTTCTTGTGTTACTTCCTGCCAAGAGGAACAAAGCAAGAGGGGCCATCCTTGTTCATTTCAAGCTAAACAAAGTGGCTTTCAACTTTATCAACATGTGGACACCATAATGTCTTAATCCTGCCCTGAAGGACTGTCACCTTGCCCAAGGGTTTTAAGTGAAACTGTAGCTTTTATATGTGGCTATTTTGAAGTAGACATAGTTGGTTTGAAGAGCTCAGATAGTTGCATGTCAGAGAAGGTGAAAAGATTGCTCCAGAAATGGTGTAAAGAATACCATTTGGTGGGGAAGAGGGATAAAGTCAGAGCAAAAGAAACAATCAGCCATCCTGTTTGTAATGAAGGCAGATCAGGATAAGAAACATGTTAACTTGGTAAAATGAGCAGAAAACCCAAGAAATATGTAAAAACTATACCTGTTGAGGTAAAAAATGTATAGTGTAGATGTTGGTAAATAAAGGAAAAAACATACAAAGATGAAACAATGTCGAGTGAGCGATCGATGTTAGGATGACCAAAGTTAAAGATTTGAGAATGAATTAATGGATTAATGGAAAGGGTTGAAGAAGAGAAAATTATATTTCCAGATAAAGGTTGTGGAAAGTACTGTTTAATGTGGGGACTGTGTCCGACAATCTCTGTAACTTTCTGAAACTGACAAGTACACACACTTCATGCTGCAGTGATTGGCCATGTGTGTGGAGGTGAGAGAAAGTAGGCAGGATTTGAACTCTCTCTAGCTCTCTTTTGTCATTCATCACACAACTAATTTTGTCACTCTTTGTATCTACAAATGAGTGCAACACTATGAATGCCTTCGAGGAATGACTCTTCAAAGGCGAGAACGTTTGGAACAGCTACAAACACCTAAATCTTTTATATCTTGCATATCTCCCAACTTTGCAGTGCAATACTAAATCGCAATACTAAATACTAAAAATAGAGCACCTATTTAAGTCAGTCTATTCCTACTGACAATATTCTATAATCCATTTGGGAGAAGGATGTGAGCATCTAAGTCACCTTCAATTGTTGCTTCAACCAAGCACTCATGGCAAAAGGTTTCATGAGCAGCAGCAGGTGCTTTGGGAACTTTTTTGCCTCTCAGTTTGTCATTCCTCGAGAATCTTTATTCTTGCTTCTAACCTCTTCCACTTGGGCTGCATACAGGCTGCCCGTCTTCATCATCATCATCATCATCATCATCATCCAGACCCATTCCAAACCACGTGATTGGTGAAGCTTATTTAGCCTGAAGCTCTGCTGCCTGTAGACAGTGTTCAGGAAAAAAAGGCATTCTCTCCTTTACATGTTTTGAAAAGAAAATACTTTAACTTGTGATTTGATTTAGAGGTGACAGTTTGTAATTATAATATACTCCTACAAAGATGCTAGAATTGAACATCAAAGTTAGGAGAAGGATGAAGCTTTGGGAGAAAACCAACCGCTAACAACCCACTCCTGCAGATTCATTCTCTACATCAGGATGATATGTCTGTTCCCCACCCAGGAGGCAGCGCAAGTTCTTGTCATCTCGCACCTAGACTACTGCAACTTGCTCCTGGCTGGTGTGCCTGCATGTGTCATTTGTCCTCATTAGCTCAGCCAGAATGCAGCAGCTCGGCTGGTCTTCAACCTACCCAAGTTCTCCCACACAACACCGCTCCTCCACCCCCTGCACTGGCTACCGGTGGCTGCTCGAATCCAATTCAAGACACTAGTACTTGCCTACCGTGCTGTGAATGGCTCAGGCCCATCCTACATCCAGAGTACATGGTCAAACCATACACCCCAGCCCATCCAAATATGTTCTGCTACTGCCCATCCGGTTGCTATTGCCTCACTATGAGGCTACCTCTCAACAAAATCACAACTGTTTGTGGTCTTGGCTCCACTATGGTGGAACGAGCTTCTGATTGACATCAGGACAGCAGACACTCTACACATCTTCTGTCACAGACTGAAAACTCATCTGTTCAAACTGCACCTTGGCTAAAAAAAAAAAAAAAACTTTTTTTCTATGTCTTATTGTTTGTAAATGTAGCACTTGACACAGTTCAGCATATTTGATGAAGTTGATATACTTGCATGGGTGGTATCCACATGGTTGAATGCACTTATTGTAAGTTGCTTTGGATAAAAGCATCAGCTAAATATATATAATGAAAAATATCTTCATAGTCATAGAAATTTCCGTTAGTTGACTAAAGATTCCAAAGTGTCCTGTATCGGCACTTTGCAAGAAAAATTTACAATACTGTAACATGACGTATGGCCAAATCCTCCTCCTTTAAGCTGCGTGCCACTCATTTTCCCATAGATAATGTTACGTGACTCACAGTTGGAGCACTTCTAAAGCTTGGATTGCCATGAGACTTGGTTGAATCATTAACCCAAAAGGCTAACAACTGTATTAGAAAATATCTGTTCCTTGATAAAAAGTTTTAGGTACAAGTCTGTGTACTTCGGAGGAGAAGGTAACTATGACTCCCAAGTTGCATTTTGGCAAGAAAAATCCAATTACAGGGCTTCAAATTCTGTCATGTTCACTGCTAATGACGGGTGGGAGCTAAAGATTATTAAGAAAGGTTGTTGAGAAAGCTGTTTTTACAATCTACAGCAAATCAATTCACTTTTCATTTCTGGGTACATTTTGGATGATTTCAGCAACTATGGCAGTGTTTTGTTTACAACTGAAACGCATTTTGAATTTGCTACAACTCTGATTAGTACCTCTGCTCGACTTCTTCTCTCTCTTAAACAGCGGCCGAGGCTCATGGGTATTGTAGTATTTAGAGCCATCCGCCATGGCAAAATTGATGAACAAAATATGATTTCTCAGAAACTAAATTGAAATAATTGAAACTGTTAAACCTAAACATAAACCTATAGAATCGGAAAACATTGTTCAGGAGGAGAGTTTCCATGTTTCTATGTTAAGCAACATTGAGCACATCAATCAAAAAAACATTTGAAAAGGGAATACAGAATGGGGAAAAACACTTCTGGAACCAGCAGCCCCTCCCACTTTTCAACTTTATACAGGGAAGCCATAGGGAGACTTCAGGGAATCCTTACGATTCAGAGCAGGGCTGATGCATCACATAAGCTGTAGTCTACAGTACAGGGCAAGTTGAAACATCTGGGAAAATGAACAGCTGTGTACCTGATTATGCATGCAATGTCAAGCACATATCCCATCTGCATGGAAGCATCTCTATGATTACTTTCAAAAGAAGATCTCTCTCCAAGACAACTTGAGAATAATGCTCTCCACAAGGATGAAAGTATGAGCCTTGTATTCATGGATTGGATAATCACTCTTGATTACATCAGAGACTGTGGTCCATTGGTTTCTGGGTTTTTCAGGACCATTTCATCATGTATATCTGATGGATTTTGAGTTTATTTTCAGTATTGAAAGTTTATACCATGACAGTTGGAAAATACTGTATAGTCATATCAAATATAGTTTCAGTCAGTAGTTTAACCACTTTTCTAAACCAGTGTTAAAGGTATGGTGAACTGCTTCTTTTACCTTCACACTACTTGACTCACTATTGAAACCAACCTGGCCAAGTGTATGACTTTAAATTGGCGACCGCTGTTTGCATCCTGTGTTCAGTCAGCAGTCATGTTGGATTCTTTCACCAGAATATTTCCTAACCATAACCAAGTATTTTTAGTCACCTAAGCTGAAGAAAATGCTCATATGGCTTGTTATGGAAAGAAATGACCAACATTCTATTTTGTTGTTTAGTTTGGAGGACTTGCTGGAAACAAGTTAACTGTGATGGCATTCTACATTCCAGACTGTCTACGTTTAATTACATTACTGAATGGACATACAGCCATTCTATTTTGATGAATATCTGTTTTAAGGCAGGCTCTTAAGGCCAGTTTAGACCAAAGATTCGCGACAAAACCATTTTAGAATGTCACATGGAAAAGTTGCAGCGGTGTGATCTGGCCCGTCTCAATTTCAATTCAATTCAGTTTTATTTATATAGCGCCATATCATAACAAAGTTATCTCAGGGCATTTTGTCATAAAGAGCAGGTCTAGACTGACTCCTTATGTGTACAGAGACCCAACAATTCCCACCAAGAGCAAGCACAAGCAACAGTGGCAAGGAAAAACTCTCTTTTAACAGGCAGAAACCTCGAGCAGAACCAGGCTCTGGGTGGGCGGTCATCTGCCTCGACCGGTTGGGTTGAGAGAGAGGGGAGGGAGAGAACGAGGGAGGAAGAGATAGAGAGAGAGAGAGAGCATGAGGAAAGTGAACATGCAGTAGCACAGCACTGTTCAGTTCGAGATACAGATGTAAAGCAGTAGTGAAATAGTATTAATGTTAATACAAATAAAAGTAATAGCAATGTGATAGTAGTAATACTAATAATAAGTCCAAAAACAACAATAACAGCAGCGGCTGC